>CABFVX010004350.1:48103-67347 GCA_902151425.1 Timema shepardi | reverse complement strand
TGTCACTATGATAACCTGAATACTACAGTAACAATGTCACTATGATAACATGAATACTACAATAGCAGTGTCACTATGATAACTTGTGGTTAGTGTAATACTTATTTGAGAGAGGTTTGAATCACAAACAGGAGAAATGAATATTAAAACTCACTAAACTATACAATTTTGAAACAAATTTCCACCACTGTAATACCTCTTTCTAAATATCTGGAATTTGTATCAAATAAAACTGTTTAGTAAATTTATTTTGTTTGCTTTCATTATGCGCCCTCAAGGTCAAAACTGAATTTAAAAATAAAAATAAAGGTGACCTAATTGTTTAATAATAAATCCTACATTCATACAAGTATTTATTGAGCGTGTATTGTTTGTTGTTGACAGAGCTGAGAAGGAGTGGGGAGATGGTATCAGAGGTCTGGCACTTTCTGCTGCTCGGTACAGTCTGCTCCGTCTAGAAGAGGGACCTCCGCACACCAAGAACTGGAGGCCTCAGATCCTCATACTCTCCAAACTAACCCCTGACCTTGTCCCCAAATACCGCAAGATGTTCGCCTTCGCCGCCCAACTTAAAGCTGGTAAGAAATATTCACACTTGATTTAATTCCTAAATATGTCAGGATTATATATTTGTTTTTAAAATAAAAGCTGGTAAGCTTAACACTGACATGCTGGAGGGGTGTAGGGGGCTAGGGTGTCTTGAGGTTGTAATCCTTTTAGCCCCTTCTACCCATTCACCAAATCTGTTCCATCCCTCTTGAAAATATAATTGGAAGTAGGTACAGAAAAGATTGACACAACATATACAATTAAGAAAACAACACAGCTCACCCGTTACATTGCTGTCACAAGACAAAGACGTAATGGCTGCCTCTTGAATAAAGTCTCTTGTCACCGCCCAATCCCCCGGCCTAGGTTTCATTCTATCGGAACTCATCAGGGAGGAGCGTGAAGCGTGCAATTCAACTTCCTAAAAGAGGAAACCAAAAAACACAAAACTGAAAAAAAGGTAATTGTTAAATAATGATAGAAGACTTTTGATAAGGACATGTAAAAAGAATCACGACTATTTCCGCGATTAAAACCTTTATGAAAGAGGAAACAACTGTACCCACGTGCCTACTATACCTATGCGTTAATCTGCCCCTGTGTGGCTTAGTCATGTCTGGTTTAGGTGGCTATACCACAGTATAGGTTTTGTCTGTGGCTCTGTTAAGACTAAATTTTGTAAATTTCCTAAATATAAGCTTTGTCTGAGTGAAAATCTGTTGTGCCACAGACTTGTTGACTTTCTTATTGTTGTGGTAGATGCGATGACAAACACCATCGCCATAGAAAAGAATTAAAAAAAAACCATAGGTTCGAATTGATGATTACTTACATTGAACATTTTCAAACAGGTGTGATTTTAATAGCAGAATAAACCATACGTTATCATTTTGTGCGCATTACACACAACCTTGTCAGTATGAATCTTAACAGTAACACTTATTTTTACTTTATCTAAAACGGTTATATGAATGTAATTTCAGGTAAAGGTTTGACTGTGTGTGGAGCTGTTATACCTGGGGACTTCACCCGCTGCTCTGGGGAGGCCATGGCGGCCAAGCAAAGTCTTCGTCGAACAATGGACGAAGAGAAAGTAAAGGGCTTTGTGGATGTTCTAGTGGCTCGAAACATAACTGATGGGCTCAATCATCTGTAAGTAGGCTCTTTATCACTATAACTATCGTAATGAAATCAGAGTTTAGTAACAAGGGCGTATAATGATCATTTTTATATGGTTCAGATGTTTACTCTTTTTTTAATTTTTCCTTTTGATTTTGAGAATGACCCGCCTCGGTGGCGCAGTTGGCTAACGTGCTTGTCGTGCTGAGCTCGACTGCTGAGGACAGGAAGATCGAGGTTCGAATCTCGGTCGGGTGAACTGGGGGTGGTTTTTCCTAAATGGTTTTCCACTCTCCCTCCACGCAAATGCGGGTTCACTTCCTCTAGTACAACCTTCCCAATTCCTAATCCATTAGAGTAATTAGTAGGTACTTAAAGCGTATAACCCGAACAGGTAGTAAAACGCGGTGCTAAATATTATTATTATTATTATTATTATTATTATTATTATTATTATTATTATTAACATGGAATATAACATATACAATTATTTACAAAAGATGATACTTGATTCATGGATAAACTACCCTAACACTTATATTCTCAAAACATTCAGAGGTCCTGAGTTAGACAGCATCCTCTGATGAAATACCGTGCTGCTAGTCAGTCAGTTCATCCCTAACTAGAATGTACATGGATCCATTGTCTCAAGACTAGGAATGTAAGCTGGGCGGGCCGTCCTGAGTCTTGCTCTGCACATTCTTAATGTTAGTGTACACTCTGTTACACATGTTGTTGGCTCCAAACAAAAAAAAAAAACTCTTTGCAGACCAATATCCCTAGTATCATATACCAGGGGTTGACACCCAGTCGATCTTATGAACATTTTCAGTTGATGACTTAAGAAAACTACAGCATCATTAAAAGTCGATTGTTGAGTATTTGAAGCCTTAAAACATTCCAAATACTTTCAAATAAAATTGTAGTACAACCAAAATAGCCTTAATTGGTCATAAGCGGTAGTAGTAGGTACTTTAAGAAAATGAAATAGTTTGATATGATAATGTACATTTGATTTATTCTGTAATTATTTTTACTTATGTCGATACACAGATATTTGAGTGAAGATTGAATTTAAGGAATAATATGTTTAAAATGTCTTGACAAAAAGATGTGCTAGAACACAAGTCGCAGACTTAATATTGTGTATTATAGCTTGGAAGTAAATAAAAATAAAGTAAACAAACATTAAGTCATTTTCCCACCTAAAAACAAACACATCAGTTTGTTAATCACAATAAACACTTGTTATACAGACATTTTAAACCAAATTGTTCATACATTTTTGATAAATATCAAACTTTCAAAAATAAGTTGCATATGAACTACCCTAATATTATTTTTATCTGTAAAGGTAAAATCTTATTCTTATTTATCAAGAAAGATATTTTTAGTTTCAAGGCATGAGGTATAACCTACTGGGGATTAGGGTCAAATGATATATAACTAACTTTTGGATGTGATCAGCTCAATAGTTACCGGTAACATAATATACATAAATAATGACTCGATCTCACAAACCTTGAGAGAAGAACTGTTTGGGGAGTTGCGATCACTTTACTGCCACTACACACCAGTCCTCATATAAATAAATGGAGATATATGTGAAACAAAATAATATTCACTAGCAAACCCAAGCATAAATTGCATTTATTTTAGTCTTAGTTTTTAATTTTATAATTTTATTTTTAAAGAATTAATATCCTCATTTGTATGTTCGGACCGATAAAAGAAGATCAATGTTGGGTACACAAGGGTCAACACTTTGTATTAAAATTTAACTTCCGGTTAAAATTGTTGACATTTTATTAGGTGTTGCAAATCTTCATGCCATCGCATTGCTTTTAAATTCTTCATTTATAAATTTTGACCAATAAAAAATTTAAATATTGACTATTGAGTCTAAAATGGAGATAGATCATTTTTGTACAAACATTTCTCCTAAGATTATTATTATTATTATTAGCACCGCGTCTTACTACCCGTTCGGGTTATACGCACTTACGCTAATGTGTAATGGTAGGGTGATTGTGAGATGAAATGGAGGACCTACAGTTTAACGTGGAATCCGAACCACGGTGGAGACCTGGCATTCCTCACATTCACAAGATGTCTTGTCAGAGGTGAAGGAAGGGTTTGGTAATCAGATAAATCTTTGCCGGGACCGGGGATCGAACCCCGGCCGCTTCTCCTAAGAGGTTTAAGGAAAAACAACATAAACTTTTAGAGACTTACTTATATTTAATTAATCTATGGCATTGAAGAATTATTGCGTTAAAACTTAAAGTGTATCTCTTTACAACTAAAGCTCACAAAATTGTATTAATATATTTGCCAATATCTCAGAAACTGTTAGTTTTATAAAAATATATTTCATATAAAAGTTCTTTATTTTTAATAGTTCTACAATTTTGCAATGATAAGTTATTTATTATCTCAAAGTTGCGGAGATACGGAAGTTTCTGCTTCTGTAAAGTACCCTAAAAGTCATTTTCGTTGGAAAATGGAAATAGACAGTTTATTTATAATTTTAATCAACGCCTAGATATAAACTTTATTCAAAATTGTTAGAGCTAATTTTGAGAAAAATCAATTTTTTCTCTTTTTGTTCTTTCTTAAACTACTCTTAATTTTAAGTTTAAACAGACAAATCGACTGACGGCATTGCACAGACCACTTTTTAGGGTTCAGGGGGTCATAAGTTGTTGACATCAATCAACATTTCAGGTTAGATTTTTTTTACGGTCGCAATACTTTACCTTTTGTGTTTGAAAAGTTAAAAAATATATACATATTTGCATATAGCTTAAAAGTTATTGATTTTTTAAAAAATATGCTTCAAGTAAAATATTTGTATTATAAATAGACCTACAATATTTGTAATGATAAGTAATTTCATAACTCAGATAATTTAGGTGATATTATAAAAAATGTTAATTTACGCATCAGACTGGAGCCCTTAAAGCCATTTTGCCGAAATATTGAGAGTAGACTTTTTGTTTGAAATATTTATAAATATTTAGAAATGAGATTTAATCAAAATCGTTAGAGCCAATTTTGAGAAAATCGACTTTTTCTTTTTTTACCCTTAATTTTTAGGTTACCTATCCAATTCCAAAATCCCCTCGGGGCAACCCTATTAAAACCCTAGATACCAAGTTTTAGCCCGATCGTTAAAATAGTTTAGGCTCTAGTTGGAGGTATAGACAGATAGACAGACAGACGGAAATTCAAAAACCACTCTTTCGGATTCGGGGGGGTCATGAAACATCGGCATTCATCAAAATCTTGAGTTCAATTTTTTTGACAATCACAATACTTTCTCTACCTGTTAGATAGCAAGAAAGTAAAAATATGTAACACATTTTTGGATTCAAAATATTTTCTCTAACTTTAAGATCCTTATGAGTTAGGAGTGCATATTAAATAAATATAAATTAAGTATGAAGGTTAAACAGTAAAATAAGAATATATATGTTAAAATTACAACTAAAATATTAATAATAAAATTAATCATGAAATGTCAATATTTACAAAACCACAATAAATATTGAGTATGCTGGGATTAGCCCTGATACATTTTCACAGTTTCTCTCTTGCAACTTTTCCTCCATGGGAAAACAGTAGTGTCGCCACGCAATATCGTACTGTGTCAACATCCAGACTAGTGGTGATATAGTGTCACACTATATTGTTGTATTGTATTGTATTGTATTGTTGCAGCATCCAGACTAGTGGCGATATAGTGTCACACTATATTGTCATATTGAATACAAGAGTGTATTGTATTGTATTGTATTGTATTGTATTGTTGCAGCATCCATACTAGGGGTGATATAGTGTCACACTATATTGTTGTATTGAATACAAGAGTGAATTGTATTGTATTGTATTGTTGCAGCATCCAGACCAGTGGTGACATAGTGTCACACTATATCGTTGTATTGAATACAAGAGTGTATTGTATTGTATTGTATTGTTGTAGCATACAGACTTGTAGTGATATAGTGTCACACTATATTGTTGTATTGTATTGTATTGTATTGTTGCAGCATCCAGACCAGTGGTGATATAGTGTCACACTATATTGTTGTATTGAATACAAGAGTGTATTGTATTGTATTGTTGCAGCATCCAGACTAGTGGTGATATATTGTCACACTATATTGTTGTATTGTATTGTATTGTTGTAGCATACAGACTAGTAGTGATATAGTGTCACACTATATTGTTGTATTGTGTTGTATTGTATTGTTGCAGCATCCAGACCAGTGGTGATATAGTGTCACACTATATTGTTGTATTGAATACAAGAGTGTATTGTATTGTATTGTTGCAGCATCCAGACTAGTGGTGATATAATGTCACACTATATTGTTGTATTGTATTGTATTGTTGCAGCATCCAGACCAGTGGTGATATAATGTCACACTATATTGTTGTATTGAATACAAGAGTGTATTGTATTGTATTGTATTGTTGCAGCATCCAGACTAGTGGCGATATAGTGTCACACCATATTGTTGTATTGAATACAAAAGTGTATTGTATTGTATTGTATTGTTGCAGCATCCAGACCAGTGGTCTGGGGGGGATGAAGCCCAACACTGTCCTGCTCGGTTGGCCCTATGGTTGGAGACAGTCTGAAGATGAGAAGACCTGGCAGGTTTTCCTGCAGACTGTACGCAACGTGTCTGCCGCACGAATGGCACTCCTCGTGCCAAAGGGCATAAACTTCTTCCCCGACTCCAGCGAGAAGGTTTTTACTCGTGTACTGGATACTGTATTTGCACTCACTTATAAGCCCTTTTTTTTAATAGACAAATATCTAAATAAGTTGGCCTTATGTTTGTATAGAATGATCATTTGATTTTTTTAAACATCCAAAGTATATTTCTAAAATGGTTGATTGTACTTACAAAATGTTACATTACTTAAGATAAAGCTGATCAACTAAACACATGTAATAATGAACAAATCTTGGTTTATTAATTTTATTTATTTTGTTTAAATTAACTAACACATGTAAGAAACATTAATTGAAGTTTGAACTGATAGAGATGAAGATATCAATATTTGTTCAAAGTTCAATGGATGCTGTACTTGGTCTTGTTAAATCTCAGGGATTGAAGGAGGATGTAGTGATCATTTTATAACTTAGTCGTAGGCCATTCTTGGTTTAGAGATTGCAGTAAATATTAGTTGTAGCAAGATAATACAAGTGATAATGGCAAGTAGCAAGCAGCTACACACCACATCAGGCTCTGATGTGATAACACAACAATCTGACCTCTTCAGCTAAGCTCAACAACTATCATAATTTTAAGCTTTTCTTCTATCAATTGCTATCACCTTTATAAAAGTAAAATTATTACACAAATAATTAGGTTGATTGGTACAATTCAGATCATAAGAATATTTAAAATCACATTTACCTTGATTATATGAAGAATCTAAACTTGACTGACATCAATCTTTCTATTAACTATAATTTGTAGCTCCTGGAATGAGTATTTGACTAAAAGCTAATCATCTTTTAAATAATACAGGAAGAAGAATTTTATTTTAATCATTATTATCATTATTATATGTTGAGAGTGCACATATATCTAGTTCTATTTTCACTATAGCTATAGACATGGTATAGAGTAAAAAATCACCCATATTAAAGATCTGCAATCAGTGCACAAATTAAACAGTAAATAAAACATTAATTTTATTGTACTCAGCAAACTTAAAATACAAAGTAAATATGCTAATTTTAAATTTTCCTCTCATTTTTAATTGTTAAATTATTACCAACACACAATATTAATCCATTACATTGATCTTAGCATTCTAAAGATTAACCCTGAGATCATCGGCTACTCAGAGCTATCAGAAACACACCTTTACCCTGATTTTGGTTGGAAGTCAGTAGATAAGTTTCAAACATATTTTTGTGACCAACTTTGATTTCATTTTACAATATAATTTGTATTATTTTATTGGTATAGATAATATCTTCCAAAGGTGAAAACTACATATCAAATTACTTAATGCATGAATATATTAAAATTATTTTAGTAACTTTTTTAACTAACTTCTAATGTTATTCTTACTAACTCATACTATACATTTAATGTTTCCACCTTTTTTTAAATCAGTTTATTAATTTTTTCACTGATATATTTTACATATGTTTGCCTCGAAAATCTTTTCAACATTGTAAGCAATTTAATATTTTGTTGATTCTTTTATCATAGATGGGTTAGATATGAATCTTAAATTTTATTTTGAATCTTGAATCCAAATTTAAATAAACAAATATTCCAAAATGTTCTATTTTAAATAGGCTAAAGTTAAAATATTTAAATTGAATTTAAAAAAGTTGTTTGGTGCAACTTACAGATGTTAATTTGTTTTTCATGTTCATCACATCATAAATAACAAAGATAACTTTCTATACTAAATTAATTATACTAATACAATCTCACCTCTTTTTATGATTTTGTTCCTCCCCCAATCACACATCATTTAATTCCTTTTTCCAAATTCTTAAAATTGATATATCAAGTTTTCAAATCTCTCAAATACAATTGGATTCAAGGTATTTGAAAACTCAAGCAACCCACTCTTAGCTCAAATACTTGGAAAGAGCGATATAATTAATGTAATAATTGTTCTAGTTTGTTTTCAAGAGAAACGAATTATACTCATGCTAGTGATTATTTCCATTCATTAACTACAATTAAAATATATGATAAATATATTATTTGTAATTCCTTCAAGTTTAATTTTTGTACATGGTGAGTGAACATTTATATGTTATTCAAGATATTCAATATGGTTTATTGATTATTTTTTATGATAAGAATTATTTGTATTACATTTCATAATCTTATATTCTCTTTCACCCCTTTAACGAATGGCAATTTTATTTGTAGCCTAAAATGAAGAACAGAACTTGTATGCTCCAAATAGTAGAATGGAAGAATAAAGATAAATATTGGATTTTTAATCATATTTTGCACTTTTTGTCTATTATGATAAGGCTACATACAATGAGTACAATGGACAGTATCATGTGATACAGGATTGGTACACAAGTACAATAGACACCATCATGTGATACAGGATTGGTACTACAAGTACAATGGACAGTGTCATGTGATACAGGATTGGTACACAAGTACAATGTACATCATAATGTGATACAGGATTGGTACACAAGTACAATGGACACCTTCATGTGATACAGGATTGGTACACAAGTACAATGGACACCATCATGGGATACAGGATTGGTACACAAGTACAATGTACATCATAATGTGATACAAGATTGGTACACAAGTACAATGGACACCATCATGTGATACAGGATTGGTACACAAGTACAATGGACACCATCATGTGATACAGGATTGGTACACAAGTACAATTGACAGTGTCATGTGATACAGGATTGGTACACAAGTACAATAGACACCATCATGTGATACAGGATTGGTACACAAGTACAATGGACACCATCATGTGATACAGGATTGGTACACAAGTACAATAGACACCATCATGTGATACAGGATTGGTACACAAGTACAATGGACAGTGTCATGTGATACAGGATTGGTACACAAGTACAATGGACAGTGTCACATGATACAGGATTGTTGTCAAACCTAACTATAGCCTGGATAGATCAGTGGTAGAGCTTTTAATGCACCAAGGCAAAGTTGCTGCCTGGATTAGATTTCCATGTCTAGAAGTAACTTATTTTGAAATATATCAGTGAACCAATGACACCAAATGTTAATTTCAAGATATATATTTTGTTCACTCCAAAACAGTCGATGAACAGTTGAAGAAGCTACGATGGTTATATTTTAGCATGATTGGCTTTGATATAATTAACCGTACCAACTATTATTTTCTTGAAAAATACATCTGCTTTTTCCCAATTTTCTAAATATGGTCATTCATCTGAACTCTTGACCTCCCTTCATTGGTTGCTCCTTCTTCCCACTATATTACGCTAGAAGAGGTCAGAACCCCCAGTAATTGGCTTGTAAGCCTGCAAATGCAGTATACAGCGGGGTGTACAGAATATGGTATTGTTTGTGTGTTGTGGCTTCCTGCCGCATTCTGTGTGCCCCGCTGTACATGTTCTATTGTCATTCGCTGGTGAATGGTTTAACACTTTAAGCTGCTTATGTGAACATATGATTAGACAAAATGGCATGTTATCAACACTCTCTTAGTCATGATAATATCATTTATATGTGCTTTAAATCCAACATATATTAAAATTTCACTATAAATCCACACAAACTGCACAATGGCGTGCACCGAGCCTGGTGTGGTAACATTGGTTCCCTTATAGTGACTAATTTTAAATTTAAACTATAATTAACTGCTTTCACTCAGTTTTGAGGTAAATCATTTATCAAATAGTCAAAATAACAAACAAACAAAAACCCACTTTGCCCTGTTTTAAGGCTCACTGTTGTTTTTATTTATTTTTTCAAATTATTTTTTTATGTTTCTGTGAACACAGTGCTAGACTAATATTGTTTGCTCACACACAGCTGGCTATTTGCCATTTGTATGCTTTTGTTGAAGTAACAATTGCAGCAAAACATATTTGTAACTATTTAATTTAATACTTACATCCATTCATTGCAATTGAAATGAACATAATTTGTCCAGATTTTCTAATGTTTTGTGAAAACTCAGTATAATATTTAAACTTTGTTGAGAGATCTAAAAGTATGATACAATATTGAGTGAAGCTTACCAATAGTAACTAAAATCAAGTGAAATCAATATCAGTTAGTGTTTATAAAATTTCTCAAATGTAGAAGAATGATTAGATTGGTTTTACTGACTAATCTAACAACTTGTTAGCATACTAATTAATACATAATATTGGGAATTTTAGAAAATCTGGGAAAATCCGTAATTTAGGCCTCTGAAAAAGTGAAGGGATTTCGGTTGGTTAAATAAATGTAATCTTAAACTTTGCTTTAAATCTGTAATCTTATAAACATTTTAACTCTAAGACTCTGTCCTACAGTGAAGTATTTGTTCAGTATTTTAGCAATGAATCCATTTATTTATTTCATGTTCTTGATTTGATTCTGGCAGCTATAATATTGAGATGTCAAAGTAAGAAATGTTCAGAAATTATGCTAGAAAAATCCACATAACTTAAAGGACTATTCTGAAGGTTTTAAAATGCCAATATTTTACACAAGAATCAGCAACTGTTGTTTATACACAGGCAGCAGCATCTGGTAGCCTGGAATATTTCCCAGACTTGTGAGAATACTAGCCTGTGATGGTCTTCATTAGGTACAGGGTGTCAATCTCACATTGGATAAAAAAGGGGGAAAGAATAAGGGGTCGAGGTTTGATTATCCGCCAGATAGACTTGGGGGGGAAAGGGAGGGCACATACTATTTATTACAATGTTTTTCAGATCCTTCCCCATGTTAACAAAGGCGCACTTCTTCTAAAATTAATGTCCACATTCTTGTACCTTTAATCATATCATTAAACATCTTGGTGATCATAAAATAAATATGAATAACCTAAAAAACATATGTTGGCTTTATGTCTTCTTGCATCTAAATTGGTTCTAATCTTCATATTGGCAAACAATTTTTGTTATAGAACTCCTAATTGTATTGGTCATTTGCTCCTATCTAATTGTTGTTTAGATTTTTGATATTGTGCCACGACCAAACATCTTCACTGCCAAATACTGAGCTACTCTCACATGCACACTAGTTCGTATCTAGACCGAGTTTTGTGTATTTGCGTAATATAAATTATCTGTTTGTCTGATTTGAATTTGAACAGTTAAATTTTTGCAGCATTTAATAAATTAAATGGGTGATCTAACAAGTAAGTAACCTTATTCTCCATGGCGTGAGCCCACAAGCTGTACCGATTTATTTTTAAGTAACCAAAATACACAGATAATATTAGTTTTACAAAAAACCAACACTAGTAATACCAAACAAACAAACCGCGTAGCAATTTTATCTTGGCTCTTTTTTGACCCTTCCACCCCCCAAGTAGACATTATAGTCCCTCCCCCTTTTGTCAATAGCATTATGTGGCTTATGGAGGACCCCTAAACATCTAATTCAGAACAAAATACATAGCTGAACAAACAAAATTAACTTTCCAATTTTCTCATTTTTTCAGAAGCCAGTATTGTTTTACTTTCTATGGTCATATTACATTATGATCTGTTAAGTACTATATAAAATTATCTATTAAAGTGCATTAAGTAAGAAAAATCAAACTTGGCAAAATAATACCTTGGCATTCATTATGCATATATATATCTCCTTGAAATGGTTTTCGAGAACTGTTAAAACTGTAATACAGAACTGAAACTTTGGAAACACCTTAATCTAAGTGGGCCACTGTAGTGATGTACCGTATTTATGTTTCAGCTGAGTTGAAGAAACCCAGGTTTTGTTTTCATGAACACGATGCCTCTGTAACTAGGCCCTACAAACACGGAATGTTAATGATATTTTGGCATTTTGTTATCTAAGACTTTTCATCTGCCTCTAACCCCTTTTCGATAGTGGAACTGTTGACTTTATATTCAAGGGCGCCCATTTGGTTTTTTTCAAATGGGGGCGGATTGTAGTCCCATCTGCCGGGAGTGTGGTACCCCCTAACCCCCACCCCTCATCCTCAAAAGAAAATTCCAGGGATTTAACCTTGTGGGAGGAAACTTATACTCCATTCACGGTAGGAATTGACTACTGAAAGGCCTTTTTCCCTACCATAAATCTACTATATAGTAGGATATTGGTAGGAAAAAAGACCTTTCAGAGAGTAATTCCTACCATGAATGGAGTATAATAGTATCTGAACTAATTATATTAGTTTCAAAAGCCAATTTCGCAAATAGGGAATGGAAGGAGCTCTCCGTTCATCATTTTTATCTTAGTTAACTTAAATATTGCTGATTCAAAGTAAGTAATAGCAAATTTCAGACATATACTAAATACACAATTTTGATCATATCATAAGAAATTAACAAAAACAAAAGTAAATAAAGCAAAGTATTTTAAAAATTAAGACTTATGCCATTAGGTTTAAAGATTCGAAAGTTTCAAATAAATTCAATGTCCCTATGCATATTTTATTAATTTGTCCTTCCACACTGTTCATAGACTAGATACTTAAAATTGTAGATATATATAATGTAAAATATAACCATATTCAAATTAGACTATGACACACTCAAGTTTACTTGTAACATATTGTTTTAAAAGGATATTTAAGCAGATATAAAACATTTATAATACTATACTTTACATAATAAGTTATAACAATTCACATCAAATGGTCAATATGTGTTAGTTAAGTATTATTTTATCTCTAAAAATAACTTAAATGCTTTTATGCATCTCAATTAGTGTTTGTTTTTTATTTTTGAAAACTAAAAATATCACCAGGTTAATCAATTACTTTGTTGGAAAACACACAGCTGGATATGAATATTGCTTATTTAATTTAATTTTATTTGTAATTAATAATATAACCCCTTGTTGCCATATTTTCAATTATAAAAGCTTCAATTGAAACATGAAATACCTAGCTAATGTAAGCTATATTTGCACATAATATATATGTTTTGTGTATTGCTACCATATAAGTGGCATTAGCAGCTTAGTGATACTATTATCGAATTATAAATTAAAGGAAAACCATTTAATTCAAACACAAAACATCATCATCAACTGTTTCTGGGTCAGTTTAGTAAAATATCTCCATCTTCTTCTATTCTTCAACCATTCTTCCTCCTTTAATCACATTCTTCTCTCACATACACACTTCCTGTTATCTTCCTTTCTTGGCCTCCCTTGTGATATTTCCCCTACATACTTCATCTCCATCACAATATTAATATCAAAGAGCTTGTTTTGTCATCAGAAGTAACGATATGCAACCTACATTACCCAAGAATCTCATTTAGAAATAGAAAAGGGTTTAAATTTACCATTTATTACTTAATCATATGGTATAATTGTTTTGAACATTTATGAATACAGATTTATAATCAATTTTGATCAATCCTCTAATGTATGTTTATGGAAAGTTTATGCATCATCTCAAATATGCCTGCAATGAAATATTCAACATTATATTACAGAAATGTAAATAAAAAAACTTATAAGGCAAGATTAATTAACTTAGTCACTTTTGATATTATTACTTTTATAATCTGATTTTTAGTTTAAATCTTACTAAGTGCTATATTTACTATTATTTTGTAACATGCTGTCTAATGCATGGATAAGGGTGAGTTTTTATAAAAAAAATTCAATTCAAATGGCAGTTTTTTTCTAAATAACAAACTAACCCCCAGCTGTGAATATTAAGCCTATTATGATTTAATACAAATTTGTTTTAACTCCATCTATGTATATTTTACGTACTGGTATATATTTGTATAAATCAGTTGTGCTTAGATTCATATTTTTATTTTAAATTCTTGTGTCGTACGGTATCCAACCAGAGTTCCTAGGTTTCATTTTGTATGCTATAAAGAAATTAATCACGAGACAAAATATGCCTAATGAATGTATCTGAAGACTGCCAAATGGCTGAGAGATAAAGTACCTACAGTTTAGAACTTAAATAATCTAAACAGTTTAAATAATAGACTCACAGTAAATTAAAAATAATATATTTTTATAAAGAAAACCTCTTTTTGCTCTATGAGGTAATTGTAGTAAATTTGGAACAAGGTGCAGGAAAATTGGATAAAAACATAAAAGGGAAGAAACACAATATGGCTTTTACGATAAAAAGAACAGAGCTCACACCTTACATTGCTGCCACTGGACAAAGAGGTAGTGGCTGCCTCTTGAAGAAAATTGATTATTACCAGCCAATCCCCCGGCCTAGGTTTCATTCTATCTCAACACGCAACTCAACGTCCTATAAGACGAAACCAAAATAACAAAAGGGAAAAAAAGAAAATATAAAAAATGATAGAAACATGTGAAAGGAATAAATAGGATAACACTTTTCCTGCACCTTCTTTCAAATATAGTAAATTAAAAATGTGATATTTGTCATAAGTAGAAGACAGAAAGAAAATAAAGCTAATGGTTCTGTGTTCTAGCCCTGTCTCATTTATAAAAAAATATGACATTTATTACTCCTGACTCACAATGCATTTTGGATGGTATACTTTTTATTAATAATTCAATGACAGATTCAATGACACAACTAAATGTTACTAGGTGGTTGGCAACATTGACGTCTGGTGGATTGTGCACGATGGCGGCCTGCTCATGTTGTTGCCGTTCTTGCTGAAACAACACCGCACCTGGAAGAACTGCAAGATGCGGATCTTCACGGTGGCCCAGATGGAGGACAACTCTATCCAGATGAAAAAGGATCTGAAGATGTTCCTTTATCACCTGCGAATAGAAGCAGAAGTCGAAGTTGTAGAGATGGTGGGTAGTTTTCTTTTTGAGCCTTAAAACTTGTCATCAATAAGTTTGTTACACATGCAATCATACATTTTCAAAGTTTGCATTAAAACATCTTTGTTTTTTTTCCAGCCTGTTAAAAGAAGATTAGGTATATACAATATTTACAGCCACACACACGTGTAGACTCTTAATACCATGAATTGTCAAAGTGTCAGCAGATATTTTATATTGATTTTTAAACTTTCAGAGAGAGTAAGAATCAACTCATATATATATATATATATATATTTCCCTTTTTTAATCACAGTGAGGTGACCTGTTAGGGGTAAGGTGTCAGACTTCTGTGCTGGCGGCCGGGGTTCAATCCTCGGTCCCGGCACAGATTTATCTGATTACCAAACCCTTCCTTCACCTCTGACAAGACATCTTGTGAATGTGAGGAATGCCAGGTCTCCACCGTGGTTCGGATTCCACGTTAAACTGTAGGTCCTTCATTTCATCTCACAGTCACCCTACCATTACACATTAGTGTAAGAGCGTATAACCTAAACGGGTAGTAAGACGCGGTGCTAATAATAATAATAATAATAATTAATCACAGTGTCTGATGGAAACTATGCTTTGAACAGACGTTCAACCCCACAAGCACATTCATTGACAGGTTCTAATGTTGAGGCACACCCATTATTACAGTACATTACAGTTAGAATCATAGATCATAGTTGTCGTTAATAGCACTATATAAACAGTGAAACAGTTTGGTAAAATAACGAGAATAAGTGAGGAAACTTACTAGATATTTTTTAAAGAAATATATATATATATATCTGTATTGAAACATAGTTATTGGGGAGGTAGAACGTCTGCGATGCTATGGGATTGTGTAGGGATACTAATAAATTTACTGAAACAATTAGGTCCTTGCTATATGAGGAATTCTGAAACCTGGACATGAGAATCGAACTCGGGACCTTTGAGCTATCCAGGAATTGCCCTGTGCCCAGGGTCATTCTTCACTCATATTTAAGGCAGAGTCTATGATGGACGTGCAGAAATCAGATTATGATATCTAGATGGAGTAATCCTCACTAAAAGCATAATTTGATTGTTACATGAGGAATGTTACTCACACGTTTCACACGTGTAGCTGCCATGTTGGACCGAGTGACGGGTAGCGCTGACTAAACACCATCACGTATCAGTTTATAATACACATGTCACGAGTCACCGTGAACTGTGATTGTAGAGAGCTCTAGCGGCCGATACTCTCACCAGTTACCACATAGACTCAATATACCAACAACTAGTGAAAGATGGTCTTGGATATGAGATGAGCCAGGGTGGCTCGGTGGTAGAGCATTGGCGCTCAAAGCCAAAGGTCCCGGGTTTGATTCTTATGTCCAGGTTTTTCACTAATTGAATTTAATTCAGCTATCAGGTTTGATCTTGTGGATAACCATAAGGTATCATTCTATGATACAAATGAATTAAGTAGAAAAAATCACATTTTGAGCAATTTATGGTAAAAATATGGGTAGGAGTTTGTTAATTTTGGGTTTCTTTGCCCTATTATTAATTTGTACTACATTTTCTCTAATTAAGAAAATTGTGATTATTATTGTTGGTGCTCTAAAAAAAATGTTTTTATTCTTCTATACAGGGTGTATTTAAATTGGTTTCAAATATTCTAGAGGCATATCCCCATCAACCAAACATGAAGAAAGTTCTTACAAACAAATGGGTCTAGAAACGCTTAGTTTCTGAAATAGTGGGATTTTTTTCATTCAACTAATAATCAATCCAATATAAGAAGTAATACAACTAGAGAAGACAAAACAGAAACAAGCAAAAACATAAGACACAACATTTTGTTACAAAATAGTTTCAAATGGTGTGCGGCTTTGATGTACCCTCTGAGCCTGCGTTCCATGTTTGCTAGACTACGTTCCACGCTTTGCTAGACTACGTTCCACGCTTTGCTAGACTACGTTCCACGCTTTGCTAGACTACGTTCCATGCTTTGCTAGACTACGTTCCACGCTTTGCTAGACTACGTTCCACGCTTTGCTAGACTACGTTCCACGCTTTGCTAGACTATGTTCCATGCTTTGCTAGACTACGTTCCATGCTTTGCTAGACTACGTTCCATGCTTTGCTAGACTACGTTCCACGCTTTGCTAGACTAAGTTCCATGCTTTGCTAGACTAAGTTCCATGCTTTGCTAGACTACGTTCCACGCTTTGCTAGACTACGTTCCACGCTTTGCTAGTACTACGTTCCACGCTTTGCTAGACTACGTTCCATGCTTTGCTAGACTACGTTCCATGCTTTGCTAGACTACGTTCCACGCTTTGCTGGACTACGTTCCATGCTTTGCTAGACTCTGTTGAATGCAGCTGTGAGCTGGGGGGCTACGTATTTGTTCACATCCATTTACGATACATTCTCTTAAAACATCAACACCAGGAACATGATTTAAGTAAACATAGACTTTGAATGTCCCCAGGAATAAAAATCCATTGGGCTCAAATATGGGGATCGAACAGATCCACCACAACCAATGAGGAAAACCTTAAACAGCTCTAAAAACAAGTGTTTATGTACTTTTCTTAACGTTTGGTGTATGGGAATATTTGACACCAATTATAATACACTCGGTGATTAATTTAGCAAGATACTGTGACAGTTTTTTAAATGTTCTCTCTATGATGTGTTTATAAGAGGTATGTTATGTTCTGTGCAGGTGGATAGTGATATCTCTGCTTACACGTATGAACGCACACTCATGATGGAGCAGCGGAACCAGATGTTGCGGGAGCTACGGCTGAACAAGAAGGAGAGTTTGGGGGTGGTAAGTCAAAACTACCAGTTGATCACTATCATTGTTTTATTATGAGCCCATTTCAAATAATACCAGTTTTTGAATTAAAGTTTTTTCCAGGATGTTGTGAAAGATTTGCACACACAAAATTTGGAATACATATCACAATATATGGAAATTACTTGATATGATTTGTTCAATTTAGTTTTCATTAAAATAAATAGGGCCTAGTTAAAATTTTAAAATAAATATATTTGATGTCTGACCACACTCATAAAATTTTTAAGTATCATTGTATTCAATATTACATAATATTGTTGAAGATTATTTAAACCTATACTATTTGTATTTTTAAATCGATTCATTTTGAATACCTTAGTGTCAAAAAAATCTTTTAACTAATTTACTAATAGTACCAGTACCTATTAAATAATTTATAAAAGATCAAAATTTGTGAATATATACTTTACCTAGGTTATTATCTAATTAAAAGTTAAAAATATGGTTGCCATTAATAAATGACTGGTTTTTTTGCTAGTAAAGTTTATTTTAAAAAAGTATTATTGAAACACAAAAATTTTGATGAGAGAGTTAAATTTCTTTAAATTTCCTTTACTTGAACATATTAATTATTAATGTTATTTAACTCTCAGGCATTCTAGTGAGATAATCTAATTTCTAAATTAATTTTATACAGCTATTTCTAGTTTCATACTCAGTAAATGTTTTTGAATTTTAAATACAGATGGTTTGTTTTTAAACATTTTTTCCCATTAATATTAATTCAGTTTACTTTTTATACCCACATATTTACTGTGAAAATAACATACATATGTTACAATATTACATATTCTGCTTAGGTGATCTGTATTTTAACTTTGTTAAACATTATATTGCCTTTAAAAGGCTTTATGCATAGGTTATTTATGTTTGTTGGATTTTACTGTTTCTATCATACTTAATGCAGATTTTTTTTCCATTTCTTTCTTTTTTTTAAACTTTCTTCATGCTACAAAGGTGCAAACTCTTGTAGATTTCAACGAAGTGCCATCGGAGGAGAAACTACCTCTGGTTTGTTCAACAAAAGTGTATATTGTTTTCTAACCCCTTGCTTTCAACAAAACAATACCTAGTTACTTTGAAAAACAAAGAATAAGTGTGGGACGGTATTTTATAATATATTGTGTGAGGACATCTTCCAGGCAGCACAAGTCCATCACACCAAAAGGACCATTAAAATTTCAAAATGACCACAGTTAGGATGTTGGCTGACCGGGTTTAACGAGGGGGGG
>CABFVX010004350.1:25206-47952 GCA_902151425.1 Timema shepardi | reverse complement strand
AGAGAGGGGGGCTGGATAGAGCTAGCTCAAGTTAGGGGTAGGTTGTAGAGAGGGGGGCTGGATAGAGCTAGCTCAAGTTAGGGGTAGGTTTTAGGGAGGGGGGCTGGATAGAACTATCTCAAGGTAGGGGTAGGTTGTAGGGAGGGGGGCTGGATAGAACTATCTCAAGGATAGGGTGTAATGAGACAGACTGGATAGAACTAGCTCAAGATAGGGATGGATGGCATACTTTCAAGTTCCTAATGCCATACACACATCCAATCAATAGTCGTGAATCAAAACATTTGTCTAAAATGTACTAAACATATTTTTGGTACCGGCTATCGGCACTAGAGATATAACTACATATTCTTTGGTCTTCTAAAGTACCTAGGTTGCTTTCATACTTGCTTCCATAGTTGCAAGCTTCCATATGTGGTCCCATAAACCTACTGTCAAACTATAGGGTCGTGATATGTTGGTTTTGTTTGGCCTTCCCCATACTGAAGCTATTAGATGTTTTCAGTGAGTTGGTTTATTTTATCTTAAAGCTAATACCTTGCATTCATTTGATCATTTTGACTTTATCTTGATATTTAACCTTATTTTATATTCCCTGAAAAATATTGGGGCTGTGTCTGAATAGCCTCATAGCTTTAAACCTCTCAGATTGTTAAATGCATGCAAAGCCATGAAAATAATTAATTGTAATGGTGGAAAGTTTTTGTTTCCATGACAACACTAATTATACATAACAACCAACAAAAAAATGTAGGTAGTGTAAATTATATGCGATAGCAGTGATGATAAATTGAATCATAAATGTTATATATGTACATATTTATATTTAACATAAAAATGCAATTTGTCATCATGACGTTAGTAATCCATTCTTAAATTGTTATTAGATATTTTATTACTTGATATCTCCTCCTTTATGTTAACATAAGTCTACCTTATTTTCTGTTTAGCCCATTTAGAAAAATTTCAAACCATAGCAAATATGTTCAAAATATGATACTATATTTTTAATTTTTCTTGGATTTCTTCAAAACAAATAACAGTTTTAACAACACATTTGTTCTTTTAATGATAGGATTCAAGATAGATGGCTCATTTTGCATTAAGTTAAGGACACTGGTGTTGTTAACGATTAGTTGAACATTAACAACAAAGGTTAGTTAAACTATTTTAGACTTCAGTTCTCAAGTTCAGTGGCGCACCCGGAAACTCACTTTGGGTAAGGTACAGTACTATTCAATTAGCAGCCCGGGGATAATCCCCGCAGATAAGTCCAGCCTTCAACAGAGGCAGCGAATAACATATGTTTACATTTGGCCTTGAACAATGCAGGTGGCCGGGGCTTACTCACGTCACTTATCCTTGGGGGCCTTGGCGTAAAGTTCTCACCTCGGGAGGTTGACGGATTTTTCTTGAGCGATAAAAATCCGCAGCACTAATTTCTTTGAAGGTGAAGTAAAGCGGTCGGTCCAATGTCGATTGTGGCAACCCTGGAAGGTTTGTGAAAATACTTTTCTCAGCAAAATTGGTAGCCCTCACTCTCACTCGTAGAAATTCTCATAAGCTGATATAATCAGTATGTTCATAAAGTGCACGTTAAATAACTCAGTGAGTTTGTTTGCTCGTGCTCTAGAATGGCACATTCTACCTTGAACAATAAGAAAATGAAGCTTGATGATGAAAATCATCATTTTAACAAGTACATATTTATATAGCTCCAAACTGATGTGTATTTTGTGCAACTACTGTGTGAGTAATTCGGCATTGTGTATCTCAAAAGTTTAATGTCTGGCAGCCTATTATCAAAGAGGAAGAAACGTTCTGATGCAGACCTTGTCACAAGACAAAGCTACCGGGGCATCTTTACGAGTGGCTTGGCTATTAACTAAAAATAAAGACCTTTTACCGATTACAAAATTGTTAAAGACTGTACAATGGCAGTACTAAGTGAAGTAGTTACTGAAGAAAAAATTAAATCGAGTGTGATTTCTACTATTGAACAAGTCCCACTATCAGACACAACCACAGACCATAAAATCAAACTTATCTGATCAGAAACATTTAACATAATCTTCACAAACTTGGAATGGAGAGAAACAATATCTATATCAGTTGGTGAGTCGACAGATATCACATATTTCATGAATTTGAGCCTATTCCCGCATTATTTCGGCGGCGGCCGTTTTAGTGAAGCATTGTTAGCACTCTTCTTCTGGAAGAAAATACTACTGACAAGCTATCTTCAAAGAATTTAAAACTTTTTGCTGAAAACAAAATAGATCCACAGAAGAATTGTTTTCTTGTAACAGAATAGAAGGTGATTTATTTACAAGACTGAGAGATTTATCAACTGAAATACAGTCCTTAAACTGCATTATTCCCCAAAATGTGTTGTGCACCAGACTTTAGGGTGAAGTATGGAGACCATTGTCAAAATTGTAAACTGTATTAGCTCAATGGCCAGCCTTCAGAACCAGGTGTTCTGAAAATTATCAGCAGAACACCAACATCTTCTGATTCATAATAAAAGCCTACTCGTTGGTTGAGTAAGGAACCAGAAGTGTCACTTTTCCCATTAATGATTTATATTTTAATTATGATTGACATTCAAATTATTTTTACATGATTTACCTTTTAATAATTGCTAGTATTGTTCTAAATTTTATATTTAATGTCATTGAAATAGCTCAATAAAGTGTAGGCCTATAACCAAATGTACTACGCTTCAATTCCTTTCCCCACTCCCCCCCTTTAAACTGCAAAAGAGCCTTAAATAACATTCTAAACTACTGTCAGAATTATTTGAATGTCAGGTCTGTAAAATATCATGATATTCTAGGATAGGCCCGCTTAGATAACTAATTGAATAGCCCTTAAACAACATAAGTAAAATCTATTATTTATATACTTTTTTTTTTCCGACCGAGAGTTAGAGGGTCCTTTCTAATACATGTAGCAAAATATCTTTTAAATATCAAATCTTAAGCATGGTCTGAAAATTTAAACTATTTATTTGACACATCTTTAATGATATATACTGTTGTTTTAAGATTTTATTGACATGATTTGCGGTATTGACCTACCTCCGGTCTTCGAAGGGATCCCTATCAGGAGAATTCAGACACAGCCAATGGTCCCCTGCTAGTACCACCCCCCACCCCACAACCAATCACAACCCAGGAATGCCATCTTTCATGTATTTGCTCGCCACTGAGATACAACTAGACAACTCTGTTGCATGGTGTTATTGTTGGCCATTATGACTGTATTACACCCCACTTGTGCCACCATTTCCAACACACAATACTTGATGTTATACCCACACTTTACAACAGGTTTGGACGTGCTAATGGGCAAGTTGGATATTTCGTTCAAAACAAGAATTTTGTTTTATACAATTGTTTGAAAATATAACCTTGGAACCTAAGTTATTTTCACTGTACAGATATGTTTTTGAAGGTATGATTAGTTACATTTTAAAACATAAAGGATTTATCTTTGAATAACTTTGACTAATAAGTGCTGCCAAATTAAAATAGGTTTTGTTTTTATAGACAATACTTGAATAAGAAGTACTCTCTTTTAGCCCAAGTCCTAGTCCCACATCAGTGACCAAATAGTTTGAGGCGTTAGACTCACATCACACTTGGTTCACGATTGATAACCAGGCCAGTATTTGAATCTCATCTGAAAGCACTGAGCGTTATTTGTGACAGATGATTTTGATTAGGATTTTTACATCTTCATTACATTCAAAATCCATGCGCTATTAGCTTATGTCAAAATATAAAATCCATAAACTAGATAAATACACAGAGATGAACCATTTCCTCCTCACAAGATTGTTGTTAAATCATCACCATCAAAATATGTGTTAAATTTCTGTAAAGTGTCCATTTTGTGAAGAGTATACCTGCTGGAGATGTAGCTCAATGGCTTGTTCATATTTATCTGAACTTGTTTCATCTAGGTGCAAGCTATCGTGGACCATCACCATTCCTCAGACGTAAAGACAGCAACCAAGGTTCGTTTCCAGGAACCAGGGAAAGAAGATGGAGACAAACTTGGTGACGTGACTGGAAGCAAGGAGGTGAGGGGTTCTGTCTGTCACACACCATCACACACCATCACACATCATCACACACTCACACTCCTATGTTTGTTATTGTGTTAGTTAGTCTTTTCTCACTCTTTTAAGAAGTTGAGGTGCAGGTTTCACACTCCCTCCTGATAGAATGAAACCTAGGCCGGGGGATTGGGTGGTAGTAATCACTATTTCTTCAAGAGGCAGCCATTACCTCTTTGTCCAGTGGCAGCAATGTAAAGTGTGAACTGTATTCTTCTTTTCATTGTACAGGCCATATTGTGTTTGTCCCTTTTATTTGTTTCTATCCAACTTTCTTGAACCTTCCTCCAAATATAATACAATTACCTCATAAAAAAAAGAGGGTTTCCTTATAGAGTTTAATATTTAAATAGTTGCTTATATGCTGTAGCTTGCTGTATATAATATTAATTAATATTTCCTTCCTTTTAATAAGAAAATTAATTTATTTGTGTGAACATGTATCCAATGTAAGATCATTGAACATTACCTAGGCATCAGTTTTATTTGTTAAAGAATCATGATTTTCTTATTAATGTGAAAATAAATTAACAAAAATATGGTTTTCATTTGTATTTAAAATTAAAATGTATTCTGTATCTACTCTTTAGATTGCAGTTTGATTTGGCTATCAAGTATGACAGGAGAAAAAAATGAATTCTATATTGTAATCATGAACACAGTGATCCATATATAACACAAACACTACATCACATGGCAGCGAACTGTTGATTACAATCAACACCCAAATAATATTCAATCATGAATGTCATACTTTTATCAAAACAATTAAAGACTACAATAAGAAATAAATTGAATGTTAAAGGTTGAATAGAAGAATATGATGTAAATGTGTGATCAGTTTAATAGCAGAGATTGAGCAATATACTAAAGTAAACAATGATATGGGATAGAAAGTGGGCTTCATATTTATTTTCTAATTAGTCTACTCCCCTCTTAACTTCTTTAATGTTTATGCAACTTATCCCCTACTTTGATCCTCAATTTTAGTAGTTTACATTTTAATTTTATCTTTTCTCCTGCATAATTCTTAATTTAATTTTCAATCTTTACTGTAATTATGTCTTACTAATTTTCGCTTTCTTTTTTATGTTGTTTTTCGTAATTGGATTTAATTAGTCTGTTATTTTCACTTCACTTAATTTAACTGTGTTTCATTTTGCATTTTTAGTATTAATTCAATGTTAACTCTTTCATTTAATTAAATGAGTTTAAAGTTTCTAATTCTATTAAACTAATTTTAAGTGTATTTTAATTATTCATATTTTATCTTTTCTCCTGCATAATTCTTAATTTAATTTTCAATCTTTACTGTAATTATGTCTTACTAATTTTCGCTTTCTTTTTTATGTTGTTTTTCGTAATTGGATTTAATTAGTCTGTTATTTTCACTTCACTTAATTTAACTGTGTTTCATTTTGCATTTTTAGTATTAATTCAATGTTAACTCTTTCATTTAATTAAATGAGTTTAAAGTTTCTAATTCTATTAAACTAATTTTAAGTGTATTTTAATTATTCAACACTTATATATATTTCCTATTAACTATATTTATTTATACTTTTTATACTTTTAATTTGACCTGCAATTCATGTAAATATGCCAACTATGTTTAGACAATTTTAGTCCACTTTCAATCCCATATCATTGTTTACTTTAGTATATTGCTCAATCTCTGTTATTAAACTGATCACACATTTACATCATATTCTTCTATTCAACCTTTAACATTCAATTTATTTCTTATTGTAGTCTTTGTTATTATAACATATTCTAAACTTCTTACGAAAGATTATTTTAGAATGTTTTCTAAAATGTTAAAGTAATTAAATTTAACATAAGACAATGATTTAGTCATTATATCAGCAATTTGTCCATTTGTTTCTACATACATTATTTTCACCTTTCCTAAACATACCATCTCTCTCACAAAGTGATGTCTAACATCCATTACCTTTTGGTTTCAAAGGTTTGAGCCATTTTAATAACGGATGGATTGTCCTCAAATAGGAACAACCTGAGCGAAGATCTCTTCATCATCCTTGCTCATCAAAAATAACATTTCTGACAAAACAACCTCCTGCCTTTCAGGATCCTACAGCCTGTTGTAATAACTTATCATCATAAGTTATTTTTATGTGAATCTAATTTACCTTTTCTTTCCTCATTATGAGCGAGGCTGTAAGCAGTACAACCAAAAGCTTTTATTTTAGTCAATTCTGCTTCATAATCATATCACACGTTAGCAGATATCATACCTTTCGGAAGAGTTGAAGTTTTAGTCCTATTACATAAATACACTTCGCCCTTCATTGCCTTGTCCATTTCAGACTCAAAGAGTAAACATCCGGCTTTATACATAATTGTTCTGTTAAATTGTTCGGTCAGACCATTCTGGGAACGATTCCTATCCATTGAGGATGGTAAGGCAATGCCCTTTTCTGCACACAAACTTCTAAAATCATTAGAAGAGTACTCCCCATCTTAATCACACAGAAAATTCTCAATCTTCTTAAATTTTGCTTCAACCATTGATATGAGTAGTCTAAATTTATCAGAAACTTCATATTTATGGTCAATCAAAACTATCATGACAAAATGATTACTGTATAATGATCTATGAAACTTACAAAAAACATTCTTACCACCATTTGTTTGAGACGTAATTTTTCCACAGACATCCAATGACATGGTCTGTAAATTACGTCTTGCCTTCTGAACATATAGAGCAACTTAGTCTGTTCACCTTTAACGCAAATGTCACATAGTTTGGGAGAGGGATAATATGACGTATGTTCCATGTGCCGATGCCACAAATCACGCTTAAAGTTCTTCTTATTCAATATTAGGTTCACACAATCTTTTATTATGAGTATAGATAAATACCCTGCTATTTTAACATCTTTTACTATTATCTTTTAAATAAAATGTAATTGTTATAGTCAAATTTTGAATCGTTTAAACTTAAAGCTAATTAATAAGTATTGCTTTTGAAAGAACCAAAAAGAGGAACATGTGTTTCTAAAATTATCAATATTTCAGTCAAATAGATACAACATCGGGGTTTCTGATTCTAATCAAGGGGGTTCTTAAGTAAATCAGGATCCCTGATTCTAATCAAGGTGGCTCTTAAGTAAATCACGGTCTTTGATTCTAATCAAGGTGGCTCTTAAGTAAATCACGGTCTTTGATTCTAATCAAGGGGGTTCTTAAGTAAATCAGGGTCTTTGATTCTAATCCAGGGGGTTCTTAAGTAAATCAGGGTCTCTGATTCTAATCAAGGTGGTTCTTAAGTAAATCAGGGTCTCTGATTCTAATCAAGGTGGCTCTTAAGTAAATCACGGTCTTTGATTCTAATCAAGGGGGTTCTTAAGTAAATCAGGATCCCTGATTCTAATCAAGGAAGTTCTTAAGTAAATCAGGATCCCTGATTCTAATCAAGGAAGTTCTTAAGTAAATCAGGGTCTCTGATTCTAATCAAGGGGGTTCTTAAGTAAATCAGGATCCCTGATTCTAATCAAGGGGTTTCTTAAGTAAATCAGGATCCCTGATTCTAATCAAGGGGGTTCTTAAGTAAATCAGGGTCTTTGATTCTAATCCAGGGGGTTCTTAAGTAAATCAGGGTCTCTGATTCTAATCAAGATGTTTCTTAACTAATTCAGGGTCTCTGATTCTAATCAAGGTGGTTCTTAAGTAAATCAGGGTCTTTGATTTTAATCAAGGTGGTTCTTAAGTAAATCATACAATCTTGTTTGATGATAAGACTAGACACATTTAACTACCCTTATGAGGTAGAAACTAAAAGGTAGGATATATATTAAATGTACATAAATTTGCATGTAAGAAGAGTGGTAAACCATTTATGAACAAACCTTTCTAAAATACCCAGCTAAGATTCTGTCGGTATTGCAGGTAAAGTTAGTTAATTTGTTTGTCTAAATAACCTGGTCTAGTCTCTCATCCCTTGAAAGCAGTTCAATAAACGCTGTTTGTTTCATACTAGGTGTCGATGTGTATTTGTTTCAGATTCTGGCTAGCCTTGCTCTGAAAGAAGGAGATGGAGATGATAGCTCAATCCACTCCGAAACCCAACTAGATGAAAAGTCAGGAGACGGAAACTTTCAAGAAACGCTCGGCCAGGAGGAAGACTTGGACGCAGATGACAACAAACTGGCCTTTACTCCGTGAGTGCTTGTTCTTTCAGCAGCAGCCATCACTGCTTCAATACCATTCTCAGAATATGTGACCCAGACAATAACCCAACTATCAACCGGTTTCCATAACAGGCTGCATATATGGAACAAATTTGATTTTAAAATGATCACTGAAGAAAAGCATTTAATAAATGTATCAACCTTTTATCCCTTCTAGGCAACCAGCCTTGCATGTATGATTGGTGAGAGAGTTTGTATTAAGCTGTTGCTAGTACCTGAACACTCAAATTTATAGACAGTTAAAAAAATACATAATTTTTTCAGTTGTACCCCTTTGGTATCTTGACATCAACCCCAAGGAAATTTAGAAAGCAAAAAAGAGCAATGACCCTCACCCTGACCTTTTTTTAAACAGTCGACACCTCATGAAGATCTTTAGAGAGGACTACCTCTATTTTCCCCTCCACCCCGCACCGCGATTGCCACATCTTGGCCTTGCAATGGGTGCCACGATTGCCACATCTTGGCCTTGCAATGGGTGCCACGATTGCCACATCTTGGCCTTGCAATGGGTGTCACGATGCAAAGTCCACCCCGCACCGCGATTGCCACATCTTGGCCTTGCAATGGGTGCCACGATGCAAAGTCCACCCCGCACCGCGATTGCCACATCTTGGCCTTGCAATGGGTGCCACGATGCAAAGTCCATGTTTTCAAGAAACATAGTCTATAATATATTCTTAAAGCCTAATTTAAGTTTGAATAATTTTTGTTAATTGTTTTATGCTGGTAAAATACTATGTTGTGCTTATTTATTTAACTTCCCAAACTAAAATAATTATTAAAATATATTATTGCACAATTGCTTGAAATATTTCATTCATACCTCGCTAATTTTTTTAATGAATAAAAACGTGTAATCCACATAACAGCCCAGAATGGTAATAACTGAACATATATGAGTATTTTAGCTACAAACATTTGTATTGGTGAAGCAGTATGGTTGTTGGAGTTCCCCTTCCCCTTCCCTTGTTATGTTCTTATATAATTGTATGTAAAATAGCCTGCTTGAAATTACCACCCATTCAACATTACAGACACCAATAGGATTAAATAGGAGAGAACATTTGTTGGAACAGTAGCTACCGGTACAGAATAGTAACAACTAAGAGTTCTCAACATGAAAAGGGAAGGAAGGGGGGGTGCTGGGTTGTGTTTTTGTATAAAAATTTCATCGATGATGAGAGTTAAAACTTGGATAGCTTGCACACACAAACAAACCACACCATTTTATTCAGAGCTATTTTATTTTTAAATTCTATTATCTTGAAAGATTATTTGGTCTTGTTGGTGTTAATTTACAGTGTTACAGTTTTACTAGGACTAAACTGTATTTGAATATTTTTTTGTGTGCTTTAATAGAGTAAATTGAGTCACGTAAACTTATGTTTCAATTGATATTATGCATATTTAATAAAACAAATACATTTAAAAGTTTAGTTTTTAAAGAAACCATAAGTTTCTATTCCAACTCAAAAGGGAGTTGTCATTTGCAGCCTGCAAATTTCTAAGTAATATTGTAATTTTTGCACAATTATAGTAATAGTTAGTACTAAATTTTAACAGTGTTTTAAGTAAATGAACATAAATGTATACCTCTCCTATGAACAAAGTCATTGTTCAATAAATGGTTTCTTACGATTACAGCAAAACCTGAACAAGGGAACATATCAATTATTGTATGTGCTCCTGTCTTTGTTTTTAATTAAAATTATTGTTCATATTTACCTACTCATATAAAATACATTTTAACTACTATCACTTTCATCTTGCTCCTGTCAAATACCAAAGATTCATTAGAAAAACTTCTACCTAGGGCTCTGCTCAGATTTCGAGCTTCGAACCAATCTTTAAATAGATACTCAAGCTCAGACTTTGGAGCTCCTTGGAAAAGGTTCTTTCCTTGTGCGTCTGGTGAAGAATGACAAATGGTTTACTCTTCTGTCCACATGTTGGGATGTGGTTTTATGGCGGGGGTTTGCCTAACTAAGAGGGTATTGGGGAGAGTGTGGGGCTTAGATATAAGAAGATATAAAAAGATATCTGTATGTAAGAATTTTAGAACACCAATAGCTTAATTAAAGATAGCATAAAGTACACTTTTATACATCTTAAAAGTCAATAGTGCTCTATAATTTCTCTCTCTGGTAATGCCTGGGTCACGATCAACTTAACATTGACTTAACTTAAGAGTTGTCCAGAGAAAACTCTCACAATAAGTGAAAGGTACCAACCAGCCGATCATATTGTAAGCAACATCAACAAAGCTATTTAGTACTCCATTTGTTCTTTTAGTAATGTTAACATAGCTATTTTAGTACTCCATTTGTTCTTTTAGTAATGTTAACATAGCTACTTAGTACTCCATTTGTTCTTTTAGTAATGTTAACATAGCTACTTAGTACTCCATTTGTTCTTTTAGTAATGTTAACACAGCTATTTAGTACTCCATTTGTTTTTTTAGTAATGTTAACATAGCTAATTAGTACTTCATTTGTTTTTTTATGGTATGCAGACAAATTCTTAGTTACTTTTTTTTTTGCGAACCCTAAGACGTTGTAACCTCTTGTTACGCTTTATTTTGTACATCCAGTAAAGCTTCTATTGCAAGTACTTGTAGCCTAATCAGCCTTAAATGATTTGATTTAGTTTTAGTGAACAATTTGTTTTCAAACAGTTCATATTCTTTGTGTGTGTTTTCCTCGAGTTGTTACATTAAGTTACGTGAATACTGATCACACACAAGTTTCTTTACAATATGTGAACCTTAAATGGACATTACATTAAGTAAATGTTAAGTTGATCATGATCTAAACACAAATATAATTTGACAACTCTGTCAAGACTAGCTTCTTCTCGAGGTTAATAGCGGTATTTCTGGAATAAGGATAGAGGGCTAAGAATCTGAAAGGAGGAATGACAATTAGAAAAAAAATTAATTTGATACAAAGTGAGGTGAGTCTCTATAGGGGAAGGGGGAAAAATAAATATTTTCTGTTTGTAAGAAGCATTTATGTAAGTTTATTACTTTGGTAGTTGTTTTTAATTTAACAATAGTATAATAGTACAATAGTACTAGTAGTATAATAGTACAATAGTATAACCTTTGGTATTTGTTTTTACTAACTATCCAATTAAGGGGACATAGTCTCATAGTCTGCAATGATAGAAATAATAACTGAATATTAAAAATGATGCTATAATCCATTAAATTATAGCATTTATACATACAGTTAGGTGTTAATTTAATGCTAAGGGTTCTGGTTGTTAGGTTTGTCCTATAATTTGTGTTTACTGTTTGTTACTATCAAGGCCGTAGCCAGCCAATAATTTCAGGGGAGGGGGGAGATCTTGGTGGGCACTTCCCCCAATTGCCGGAAGCTAGAAAAAATTCTAAATTATAAACAGTCCTAGAAGCTATTAGAAGCTTTTAATGGTAACACAGCCCCCTAATTTGTGCTTGTATCTTAATTTTGATATTGTTTGAATAATAAATAAAGCCATATATATATATATATATATATATATAGTGATCATAAAATTGGGGGGAGGGGTGAACCCCCCACCCCCTACAGTCTTGGTTACTACTATGGCAGTGATTTCCTGTGTAATACTTTTAGTTTATTATTTGGTTTTAGCAGGAACTAGCAGTTGAGTAGTTTAGAGCATTCCAAAGAATTAGGTTGAACTAATATTTCCATTAGAAGTAATTGTTAGATTAATATAAAATGGTTTAAGAGACCAATACTTACGTTCAGTCATTTAATGAACTTAACTATCTTCTCTTATTGAACTGGTTCAAGAGATAAATGATATAATATGAACACTCTCAACTGTAATTGGTTATGATTGGTGCCACCAATTTCAGAACATTGTTCAAAAAATAATGGCTTTAAAATAAATTTAAATAATCACAATACATTTATAATTATTTTATTCTTTTAATAAAATTATATACTACAATGGCTCTAATTGGAAAGTAATCTTGTTTTTAATTATGTTTTTAATGTGAGTGTAACTACACTCTTAACCTCGAGTGTTGATAGAAACATTCAAAATAAGAATAGGATAGGGGCTTCTTAGAATTCACTAAAGCAGTTAACATCTAAGGAAAATATAAATGTTTCTATATTCCTATAGAGAGGTACTGATCATATAGACGATCTACAGAATAAGACATATATTTTTGTCGAGGTGCCATGTATAACATAGTTCTGGTTCACTTACAATACTTATTTTCTTTAGCTAGAAAATAAGAATATTAAATTTTGGCTTAATTTCACCAGAAAATATATCAAAAGTTCTCTTTATATATATATGTTGGCTAAGGTATCCCTTTCACAGTAAACTGGACTATCGATGAAGGGACGATAGAGAATAATATCTTGGTTTGGTGTATTTAGGGGGTTTTTACTATAAAAAAAAACTTTCCCACCACGCATATGCAGGCACACCTTCCTAACCCCTAACATATTATTGTAATTAGTACAACATATAGGCTTAGCTCAAAACAGTAGTGAGACATGGTGCTAAAAAACCTGCAATGTGAGTTGGCTATAGGTAATAAAATAGTAAGTAGTAAATTCAATTCTACGTTGCCCCTTGTGTGCTTTTTTCCCCTCAAGTGCCTATTCTGGTGCCTATATCCCATATAATTCGTGCCTAAAAATTCGCTCCCTAGTAATCATATTTACTCTCTATTATAACAGTTCTTTAGTTTGGTTTACAGTTGTTGATGGTTGCAGTTGTACCAACATAAAAGTAAATAGTAATCAGTGGCACCACTAGGGGACACGGGGGGTTCAGACTGCACCAGTGACATCATAAAAGGGGGTGACACCAAACTAACGGCCTATACACATTTTCTGTAGTGTATCAGCAGAAATTTATTATTAAAAACTATATCCCTGTTAGCTATGACCACACAAACATTTTTTGTCGGCACAGCTTACATGTACTATATCAATATACCTACAATAGCCCCATGGCTTCTTTGGTGCTGACTGACAGCTCACAGCTGACTGTTGACGGCTTTGAAAAGTTACCAGACCAAATTATGAATCCCTACGCCAAGCCATATGATCTGCAAAAAACGTGTGTTTAGCAGCTGTCACTTTTGACACTCAAAATTTAGGTATTATACCTAAATGTTGGCTGTCAAAAGTCAGCTGTGAACTGTCAGTCAGCACCAAAGAAGCCATGGGGCTACTGTACAAAGACAACTCTATGCTAATTTAATATTTGAACCTTCTGATGTGCATTTGCTTCGGTAAGAGCTGTCTTTATTACAGTGACGCTTCAAGTTTTGTTTGTGTGCGCTGTTGTTTTCATTGCTGCAGTCGCAGATTTTGTCAAACTTTCTGATATTTTAGCCACAATATTTTGAGTATATTGCGATATGCATTTGTCTACAACTGCAACATTATTTGGGCCATTATTTACTATGCAAAACTATTCCATTAATGTATCTCATGTAGCAGTAAAGTTTAACGAGTTAAAATGAACGTAATTTTGAACGAGTGCTTAAATGTTTTTACTTCGTATTCTATTGTTTTCTTACCTTATTTTCACTTTAACTACATGTAACTATGTAAATGTAAATATATTGTAATTTTAAGTTTTCAGGTTGTTTATGTCCCTACTATTGCCATTACTTTCAGTGATTTACGATTAACATTATTACAAACCTGTATGAGCTGGTTCAGGAAGAGGTCCACCAATCCTAGTTGCACTACTGATAGTAATAATATACTAACTTAAAACAGTACTCAAACAGAATACAAGTGGCCATAATTGTACTACCTTGTAGGGACGAGGGAAATGTCCGACGGATGCACACGGCGGTGAAGCTCAATGAAGTGATAGTGAACAAGTCCCATGATGCCCAGCTGGTGATTCTCAACCTACCAGGACCACCAAGAGACACAAAACCAGAAAGAGAATCAAACTGTATCCTTTTATTGAGTTTTACTTTATTTTCATCGTTTAAGGTAAGAGGTTATGTTTTGCACCCATTGAAAACAACCGGTAAAATTATGGTTTAGTATATTCTAAGTTTTACATTCCTTGACAGCAAACGAGACGCCAACAACTTACTGACAAAGTAGTAACAAGCATTTCCCGACTGTGTTCTTTTCCTAGTTTCCAATATAATATTGTTATCGTTAGTTAAAATTGTTCCTAAATATATGAATTCATTAAACCTATCAAATGATATATTGTTTACTGTGATTATAAAGTATTGTCCCGAATCTGTGTTTCCGGTGTGATCATAACTTAGTTTTTTCAGAGTTCACTTCTAAACCCATTTCCTTACCAGCCTCTAATAAAATGTCTGTGTTTCTTGCAACAACTTCCTTACTATTGCACAACAAAGCTCAACCATCTGCATTTCCTAATAGCAGCATTGCACCGTTTAATGTCGAGCTTTCCCTACTCTCTTGCATTGGTCTAATAGCATACTCTTAAGGTCAGATTAAAGAGCATCTGTATATGCTATGCCAATATTATAGTAAAGGGGGGCTTGTGTTATGTCTATATAATTTAAACACAAACAATATGGGTGTGATAAATAATAAATAAATTTATGACTAGCTATCTATATTGTAAGGAAACTGTCATTCTAATGTAACTACGTTTGGGCTTACCTACATATGTGAATCAAGCTTCTCTGAAAAGAACAATATCAAAAATTGTCACAAGAACAAATTAACAGATTTTAATTTTCAAAACGCCCTAAGATTAGTGCACATCCTATAGTCCGGATTCTAAACAAATTGTTGAAGAAAATTGTCCTCATTATTCTCATAGGTTTCTTGATAACTAAAGTAAAGTTTGTTTGATTATTTATATTTTATAAATCCTAAAATAAAAAGTGTTCATAATATTATGGAGTATTTAATTTTCAATTTGATAACATTAGGTAATTTTTTCAAATTAAATTGAGACCCACTGCTCTACGGCATTAGGAACTCTGTGAATTCGTTGCCACAATTACAAAAGTATGTCACTCTCCCTATCTTGTGCTCTATCTTTTCCAGGCTCATTCTCACTGGTCTCATTCCACCCTATCTTTCCCAGGCTCATTCTCACTGGTCTCATTCCACCCTATCTTTTCCAGGCTCATTCTCACTGGTCTCATTCCAGCCTATCTTTCCCAGGCTCATTCTCACTGGTCTCATTCCACCCTATCTTTCCCAGGCTCATTCTCACTGGTCTCATTCCAGCCTATCTTTTCCAGGCTCATTCTTACTGGTCTCATTCCAGCCTATCTTTTCCAGGCTCATTCTCACTGGTCTCATTCCACCCTATCTTTTCCAGGCTCATTCTCACTGGTCTCTATTCCAGCCTATCTTTTCCAGGCTCATTCTTACTGGTCTCATTCCAGCCTATCTTTTCCAGGCTCATTCTCACTGGTCTCATTCCATTGGGTTTACCAGTAAATATCTTGAACGTGGTCCTAGTTTCTTCCATTGGCGCTGCATGTCCTTCCCACCGTGGTCTGCGAGGTCTTATTACTCTAACCACGTAACTCATCATTATATAGCCTCATCCACTCTACATTATCTTCATCCCTTTTTGGACCAAATATTTTCTTAAGTACTTGTTTTCAAACACCCTAAATGTCTTCTCGTCATGTAAGGTAGGAGACCATAAAGAACAACCAGTGAAACTATTGTTTTCTGTATTCTGAATAATATGTACGTTAGTTCACGGTAATTTAAAATTATCGCCATCAATTTGTTTTCTTTGTGTGATCATGTGCTTAATCTTCTCAGTGTTCACTTTTAAATTTATTTCCCTGATGGCCTCTATTAAAATTCCTTCATTTCTTGAAACAGCTTCTTTAATATCACCAAACAAATCTAAATAATATGCACAAGCTAACAGGTATGTTGTATTGTTTAATGTCGAGCTTTCTCTACTCTAATGCTAAATTAAAAAGTACTTTTTCCAACCTGTGGTCCGGCTCAGTCTTTTATTCAAGCCATATATTTTCCACTACCGGCTGGCTAGGCCTGGCACAACATCCAGTCCCCAGCCGTTAATTCATCACTGTGAAAGGGTAAACCCACATTTCACCAATGATTAATTTTTTGGCCTTGGGTGGGGAGTCGAACCCAGGACCCTCAGCTCAGTAAAAAGACATGCTACCGACTGACCAACTGGATATGAGTAGTAAATTAAATTGAAATAAGTGAATTCTAAGAAGAAAAATAAGAAGGAATATTTATTTTAACTCTAGATCTTAAAAATAATTGCACTAGGAATATTCATATGTTTTGGGGTGACCCGGTGGTCTAGTGGTAAGGTGTCAGACTTCTATGCTGGCGGCCGGGGTTCAATCCCCGGTCCCGGCAAAGATTTATCTGATTACCAAACCCTTCCTTCACCTCTGACAAGACATCTTGTGAATGTGGGGAATGCCAGGCCTCCACCATGGTTCGGATTCCACGTTAAACTGTAGCTCCTCCATTTCATCTCACAATCACCCTACCATTACACATTAGCGTAGTGCGTATAACCCGAACGGGTAGTAAGACGCGGTGCTAATAATAATAATAATAATAATAATAACATATGTTTTGTTTTTTGTATTGATTAAAATAATGAAATCTATGATTGTATCCAGAAGAAAACATTATGTAGTGCTCCTGTTAGACTCTGTTCTATGTATCGAAAGTTGGAACCAAGGATAAAACATGTTAGGAAATGCTGGAGAAAGTTGAGTATTTGTCGTTGACTTGCAAACCAGACATGGAGTTCCTGGAAGTATTAACAGAGGGCCTCGAGAGAGTCCTGATGGTGAGAGGCGGAGGGAGGGAGGTGATCACCATCTACTCATGAAGCCTCTCACACCGCTGTTATCTCCTCACAATCCTCAACATCTTGTCGCTCACATGGACGTACTGCTGAGATCAACACGAGCGACGAGCAACGGGAAACATCAAACAGAAACCATTTTTACCTTTTGACAAACATTTTAATTCGGAAGAGTTATTTTAAAATGAAATTATCATAGTTTTAAACAGAAAGTAATTTAAAGAATGACCTTATGTACTTCATTTATAATTGTTTGCACTTTATGGAAATGTTGGGAACCTTGCTTTTATGATATTTCGAGAAACGAGCGAGGTTGGTAATGGTTGGTTGTATGTTGGATCGAGTATAAAGTGACGACAGCTCTTACTGCCATTGATAAAAGTTTATATCCCTGTTGATCTCACCGAGACCAACAATACAAACCATGGTACTCAACTCTGAGTCACTACTAGCAAATAACTTTCACATTGTTTTATTGTGTACTTTTAACAAAATGTCATGATTTATTTTTTTACTTCAAAACAAATAATCAGTAGTTTATTCTTAATAATATTATTTATACTTAACATGATAATTCTACTTTTATTCCTAAAGTAAATGTTATCAATTTAAATAAATTGTAATTATGGATTATCATTTATATGAATTGATCTAAAGAAATAGAATCCAAAAAAAATAAATGATTTATGGTTTGACAAATATTATATTTATGTTGATAAATGGCCAATGCTTGAGTGATAAAATGTGATTGGTACATGTTAACTTAGTCATGTGTGAAATCGGGGTCTTATGGACGGACATTTTGTTGTTTTCAGAATACAGGGCCAAAGTTGTTGTTTAGGTTTAACCACTAATTATCATCAAACACTCATTGTCATATTTCCATCTTTATATTTATATCAATCATTAGTAGACACTATTATGATAGGATCATGTTAAATGCTAGCATGATTTCCTAAATCATTTCATCTTGTCTATCATTGTGTTTAACAGTCCTCAACTTTTTCATAATTCCTCAATAAAATAACAGCTCATGTTTTTCTACAATCTGTAAAATATAATATATTCCCATTTATAAATACAATTGTGAATGTTGTACATTACCTTCATGTGAATAGAGTTGACAGATGTTGATACAGGCACTTACCTGCCAATTTGTTCATACAAATGAATATTGTTATTTTCCCAAGACTCTTCTTTGGATTCAATGTAACAAGTTAAAATGCCGCAAAAGTATATTTTAAGTTATTGCTAGTAAAATTAATATAAATTCAAAAATAATGTAAATATAACATTTTAAAAAAAATTACAAGAGGTTCTATTTACTTTCTTCAAAATTGTAATTAAAATATTTATGTTCAATGGGAAAACATACATTTATAATAGACCATTTTAATGAGCTCAATTAAATCACTGTATAATATCATTTTTTTTTAGAGACCTGATCTCAACAAAGTGCTCAGTGAAAATATCTAATGTCAGAATGTGATAGGGGACTTATAATTATTTGTACTTTTGCGCAAAAGCATTTGAGCTACTTAATTCTACAGTCATTATGGGCTGAAATATTCTACAAAAAATTAAAATCAATTTCAAATACTAGAAATTTTTGAAAAGCGCTGTAGCTTCTTGGCAGTTATCTTAATGTTTGTCGTCGTCGTCATAGAAGTTATGTCAATTGAGTCTGACATTACATTGACAATGTCATATTGCATTAGGCCTTTACTTCTAGTGGCAGATCAATCGTGTAACGTATTAATGTATTGTTGTGTGTTTAAAATTAAACAGCATATGCAATTTTGCAAACATGTAAAGATAGTTTTAGAAATTATTTCCTTATACTTTGCATTTTGTTATTTTTAAGTCATTTATGGCTATTTATGTTGTTTGACATTTTTGCGTTGATAAGATATGTCGTGTGTAGAGTGGTGCAGTTAGTTCCTAATGAAGAATGGAGCATCTCATTCCAGCAATACAGACCTCATTAGTCTTACAGGCAGCTGCGTTAAATATCTTGTTGGCAGCACTGACTTTCATTTGAGGGCTACAGTACTTTGTGAATATACTAAATATATAAAATAGCTAGATTTACTAATAGTTCATATTTTCTGTAGTAAGTTGTGATTCTCAAACCTCATACTAACTAAATGACGCATAAACAAATTTCCTGCTGCTATATGTGTCTGTTATTAATTGGTACAGTAAAGTGTCGACAATTTGAACGTAAGAAATCTGGATAGTCAATAATCCACATCATCAAGAAAAAATATTATTCATAAAATAACCACGATGGGATAAACAGCAGAGACATGGCCACCAAAAACGCATCTCAGACCTTATTAAAATATTGGAGGTTTTTTTATGTTGTTCAAATAAAGTGAAAAGGTTTCTACCTTAACCATGAGTTATAGTAACTAACCACATATATGCTTATTTTTATATTTTTAGTATAGGTACTGTATTTTCGAAAATCAAGACAAATCGATAATCCGAACTGGGTTAATCCCCAATTTGTCCAAATTATCGACACTCTGGTGTATTAATAAAACTACATTCAATATTAAAATAGGCATCAAAAATGAATTTTGGACGTGAATTAATGTAGTTCATTTGTTTGCTACAGGCTCAAATTAAATTAACCTAATTTAAATTAGAAATAAACTTTGTACTAGAGGGTGTAGTGTGAATAGACGTTTAACAAATGAAGCACTACAATGAGTTTGAAGGGTATCAGTTCAACTTGAGCACCACCTGATCAAAGAAAACTGGTGCACACAATTAAATGATGGTGACTGTTTACATTAAAGAATTGCACCAATTTTATTTAACGGATAGTGTTTTGTCCATAAACATAAACAAGTTTATATAACTAATAAAATGTAGGCATACTATTTTACACTACACTAACTCACTAATTGCAAATAAGTTTCACATTTTATTTTGTGAATTTCATTACATTTCATACATTATGTTTTTACTTAAAAGAAAGTATTTTGATTATTTTTTTAATCATATATATTGATAACAATTAAAATAGTGAATATTTATATAAACATTCACACAATTTATAAATGAAAAATATCAAACAATTGTTTTTCTTATCCGAAAATAAAAATGCAGCATAAATGTATGGTACCATTTTGATGGTAAATTAATCATTTTGTGAAAGTGTTGTTTGAGGATCACTAACTTATTTCTAGTTATGTTAATAGTGTGTGCTACTTCTAAAAACTTGTAATATTTCCAAGGTACAAATGTAACAAATATGAAAGAGTTACCATGTTATTATGAACTTGTAATGACCTTACCTTCTAGCTCAGTAGCCTTTTCACACTCTTTTTTAATATTGGCTGTGAAATGTACAGCCAATGATTATTTTACAATTGAAAGTATGTTAGGTCTTAGAGGGAAAAGTACCGTGTGCTTGTCTATCTTCCAGGAGAAATTACAATCGACTTGCTGTTAGGTTGAATGTTGAAGCTATTTCTTCTAGGACACTTAAAAGAAAAATTTGCTCATATTAGTGAGGAGGAAAATTTATATAATATTAAAGGGACAAACATAAAAAAAAAGCATATATTTGTGGAAAATTCTGTGTTCTTAGAGAAACTAACTAGCTCTGTGTCTTGTTAAGAATTTTAAAAACTTGTTGAAGGTATTACAGAGGGATTAACAATGTTGGATTGTATGAATTTTAGAAATAAAACATGTTAGTGCAGTTTATTCTACTTTTAATAATTGACTTTCTTCAAATCTTCAATACATTTTCTTGGTTTAATCCATGAAATGTCATGTGATGTCACTATTATACTTTCTGAAATATATTTTACTGTTCATTTAATAAGTATATTTATAGTTTTTTCTCTCTCAAGTAAAGGAACAACCAAGTGATAATCAAAGCAAAATGATTTCAACAATGGAAAGAATGAAACGGAAAGTTGCTCCCATTTCCCGTTTATTGCCACAGAATTGTGTTAATTATATAACAATTATTTGGAGAAATTGTTGGATGTACAACAAAATGGTGTGTACTAAGAGAACAAATCATAAATATAAAGATTTACATTCTTGATAACTTTCCTGTTTTAGTCAATATTGTTGTAAATTTTACATGACTGCATGCACGCTGAGAGAATAAAACACTAGGTTTTGGTCCGGATGCAGCAAATATTATCAACAATAGCGAGATTTATTTAATTATTGATCACATATTTATTCTGATATTTTCTATGTTTCTATTAATATTACCTATATTTCAGAGTATGGATGTGCGAGAATCACTTTTTAAATTCTAGAAGATATTGAGATAAAAATATGAAAAAATATCAAGAGAATGAGACGAGAAAACTTCCTTTGAAAGAACAATAATGTGAATTATTTTTATTAAAGTAAATATATGTTTTCTTGAGTTCTTTTGATATTTGGGGCTGCCAATTGCTTTAGATGATCATAAGAGTTAATTCGAATGCTTAAGATATAATTTATACACATTTTAAATGCTATTATTAAAATAGTGATAGTTGCAATTATACCATTTATAATTTAATTTTGTAGTGTAACAATTTATAACATCAAAGTTTGGTAATGAAACAAACTATTAAAACCAAAACAATTTTTAATCAAGATGATTTATGGGGAAAAGTACGGCCTATTTTTGTGTATTTACAGTATTATCAGAAATAATAAGTTATTGGTTTGGTTTGTAAGTTTACTAGGGTAGTTATTTGTTTTTTAAATCTTTACAATTTTTTTTTATTTAATTTTCGAGATTCATTTTTAACTTTAGAGATGAGATTGAGATTTTTTTGTTTCTCAATTGAGATATTTTTCAATCTCGCACATCCATATTTTATAGATATATTTTTAGTCAAAACAAGTTACAAAAGTTTTCTTTGTAAATGTGTATACCAGTGTTTAATTTTGGTTAGTTTTAAAATTCGTTTTGGTCATACACTATTATTTGTCAACTGCAAAAAGAAAGCAAGTAGGCTATATTTACAAATTGTTGGAGAGTACTTTATTGAGAATTGAGTGCTGGTCACATCAATCTAGAGAACACCAATATATCAAAATGAGGCAGACGATGAACTCCTCTTGCATCAGTTTCATCATATTTTAATACTACAAGTTAGTTTGGAACTACAATCATCTATACGAGATGCTGTTTATGTTTTGGATTTAAAGATTTCTTACCAATTGTGAGGTTAGAATATGTCTATGGTTAAAACATTTCACTTATGTTCTTCAATGCCTGTATTTAAAGTTTTAGGAAAGCCATAGAAAGCAGATCGACATGTGTGCATTGTCTTGTCAATTTTACTATAAACTTTAGTTGACACTCATATATTTTGGTTGTATATAATGTTTATATATCAATACACTGTGTTCATTTTTCCCTGACCTGTGTTTATTTTTACTTTTACAATGCTCTCCTTGTTTGTGTGGGTATAGTTTAGGTACAGGGTCAAGGGTGCCCGTGTGTGTTTTCCAAATGGGGCGGATTGGAGTCCCATCTGACGATTGTGGGGCACTCCCCTAATTCAACCTTCTCAAAAGAAATTTCAGGAATTTAACTTTGGGGGG
>CABFVX010004350.1:12567-25158 GCA_902151425.1 Timema shepardi | reverse complement strand
GAATGTTGAAGCATCCAAACATAATTCAGAGCTAATTATTTATACGAGTTTCAAGAGCCAATTTTCACAACAACAGACAGTTTCTGAAAAAGTAACAAAAGAAACATTATATTTTTCACAAATTTATTGGACAGAACAAAATAAAAATAAAGCTGTTAAAGAGTGAATGGGGGGGAAATATACATTTTATCATTTTTATCTGTTAACTCAGATATTGATGATTCAAAGTTATTAATAACAAAAATTGCAGCCCAATCCCAAATATACTATTTTATTTTTTCATAAAAATTAACAAAAGAGAATAATTAAATATTGCATAATGATAAGGGGGGGCTACAGCCCCCTTGTTGGCGGTTTATTGGCACCCATGGGTATGGTATGGGTTTAAATTACTACTCTATTTTCAGCTCATATCAACACACATGGAGAAACTGTAGTTTAACCTAAAAAACTCGTCAACCACCTGACCTGACAACTGGTTAAATTCGGGTCGTTCAACAAGATTTACTCATTCACTCAGTTCCTTTAACATAATACGCTCAGAAAATTGACACTACAAAAGGTGAAATACATTTAAAATGATTACTTCTTCAATCTAGTATTAAATTTTGTTATAAGAATTACTAAAAACTTTAAACAAAATGTTAGGTATTACATTCCATAGGTATTATTTGTCTTCACACTAACAAATAAATATTGTTATAAATTTAATAAAACTGTTGAGCAAACACTTCTGAGAAAAATGTTATTCTTTTTTTTAATATCACCCTGTTCAAAGAAGTTGGTTTTTCCCAATTATCTTTAAGATACTCAAGATAATAATTTATAATGTAAAAGATTATTTGACAGTTCTTAACTTGATTTACAGGTATTATCCTGTAAAGCAAGGTTTTATTTAAATCATTTTTGAGAAATATAACAAATTTTTAAGGTGCAGCACAAGGGAGTGCAAGTATTTTTCAGTGTTTATAAAATATAATTTTTTTGGCCAAAATAGATCAAATATTTCTATAGAAGCAACATAGAGTTTAGTTTTCTGCACATGCTAATAGCAACATATCTTGAATATCTGTCAAGGATGTCCTGGAACGTTGTCAAAACATTTTAAATAAAGAGAAAAAGTTTTGTCAACGTTCCAGGACACCCTTGACAGATATTCAAGATATGTTGCTATTAGCATGTGCAGAAAACTAAACTCTAAGTTGCTTCTAAAGAAATATTTGATCTATTTTGGCCAAAAAAATGTAATGCTATAAAAACTGTAAAATTACTCGTGCCCCCTTCTGCTTTTAAGACCTTTAATTTCACCCTTGTTATGTACTGGTGAGCTAAACAGTCGTTCACCAATTTAATAGCTATATAAATTTAGAAGTTATATTTTATTAACTTGTTCAAACATAATATCTATCTATTTAAACTACATTATTTAGGTTAACATGTTAAAAATATCGGAAAAAAAGTTTATATTTATTATAAGTAAGGATAGTTTTGCAATGATCTCAAATTTACCAACCTAATTTTTTTTTCTCAAAATATTCCTATTTATTTTTAAAAATTGTAATTTTATTTAAACTCATCAAAAATAAACCCAACTGTATTTACTTAAAACTATTTCTAAAACTGATAAATTAATGTTGTTTTTATTTGAATGTTTTTTTAGGTAACATATGGCTTTCTAATAATGTTCATGTTTATTTAGTCATGAGTAATAATATTTTATAGTAAGGTTATATCTTCTTGTTTATTATTTATATTTTCCTCTTATTATTTTATATACATTTTAGTTTTTCTTTTACGATGACGAAATGTTTCGGTGATTTTTCACCATCTTCAAGTCTGAGAAAAACCAACATTATTTCAAATTATTGTATAAAAATATGGCATAAAATTATGATTTTTTAAAATTAAACATTAGAAATGGAAAAAGTTAAAGAGAAACTATAATATGATATATGAAATATTAAATAGATCCTTTATTTGTATTAAATATGATTGATTTTACTTCATACTACTGGACAGTTTGTGAAATTTTCCGGTTTTACATGTTATAATTTTTGTGAGATGATCAAAAATATGTATAACACTACCAATATGAAGAAATAAAATTAAACATTTGCTATAATGGATAGTTAGCAACACTATTAATTATTTAAAATGTAAAACCAGAACATTTCACAAACTGTCCGGTAGTATGAAGTAAAATCAATCATATTTAATACAAATAAGGTATCTATTTAATATTCTATATATCATATTATATTTTCTCTTTAACTTTTTCCATTTCTAATGTTTAATTATCTAAATTCATAATTTTATACCATATTTTTATACAATAATTTGAAATAATGGTTGGTTTTCCTCAGACTTGAAGATGGTGAAAAATCACCAAAATATATTGTCATCGGTGAAGAAAAACTAAAATGTATATAAAATAAGGAGGGAAATATAAATAATAACCAAGAAGACATAACCTTACTATCGATAACATCTGTATATTAGAATCAAGCCTAGAACTTTCTGACTCTTAGCTATTCTTGTTCACCAATTATACATTCATAATATAATTTATAGTAAATATATTTTATCATAATTTAATTTATAACTGTGATAATTTTTTGTTGAGAGTATCTTAGTTTGAACAAGTAACAGTGAGTGTGATTGCACCACCTTGAATAATGTGAGCTTGGTGAGCTCAGTGGAGAGCAATGTTAATGTAAGAGAATCAATAGGACCTTACTGTAATGTTAAACAATTATATGCTTACTTGAAAATTTGATTAACACACATCATCATCATTGTCGTGTCCAAACAAATAAGCACAAGATACTTGGTTGGAACCACGCGTTCTCTCTGTATTTAATAGAAGTACACAGAATTCTACTGTTTACAATTACTAGGACCCAACAACCAATCGTGACACGTTCACTTCCATTGACCTTCTCACCACTAGCTCCCCTGGCTGAGTATTCTACTGTTTACAATTACTAGGACCCAACAACCAATCGCGACACGCTCACTTCCATTGACCTTCTCACCACTAGCTCCCCTGGCTCAATATTCTACTGTTTACAATTACTAGGACCCAACAACCAATCGCGGCACGTTCACTTCCATTGACCTTCTCACCACTAGCTCCCCTGGCTGAGTATTCTACTGTTTACAATTACTAGGATTCCAACAACCAATCGCGACACGTTCACTTCCATTGACCTTCTCACCACTAGCTCCCCTGGCTCAGTATTCTACTGTTTACAATTACTAGGACCCAACAACCAATCGCGACACGTTCACTTCCATTGACCTTCTCACCACTAGCTCCCCTGGCTCAATGTTCTACTGTTGGTTCTCTGTTGACTTAGCTTTCCTTTCATTCCCTTGCTCTTATTTCTCAATGCCCTCACAGCCTGACCTTGGAATGATCGGCTGCTTCTCCACGCATGTCATATGACACTCGACTGACTATCTCACTCGCCCAGCCTGGAAGACGGTTTTCACCCACACCTTTCGACCTAATGTAAAAATGTTCATCTCAACTCCTTTCTCACTTTTTGTTTTACTAACTCCCATCTCCCTATTCAAGCTCAGTTCTAACAATGTTAACACTGTTCTTGGTTTTATCCCCCAAAACAACTCTCCTGGGGTTTTCTTTGTGACCGAATGGGGCGTATCACGATATGAGAATAACAAATTATCCACCTTTTGTTGAAATGATCTACTAAGCCCTTCTTTACCCCATGTAATGTCGACTTAAGCAATGATTTATTAAGTTTTTACTGCGTTCTTTGCTGCCCCATTTAATTTGTGGGTGGTAGGGAGGACTTTTCATGGATCTAACTCCATTTTCCCTCAAAAACAACTCAAACTCATCTGCTCTGCGGACCATTATCCCTTACCAGTAGCTCAGGTAATTTGAACATTGCAAAATACGTTCTAAGCTGCCCAGTAGTAGCTTGCGAGGTAATTGAGTTCATATTAAACACTTCTACCCATTTTGAGTGGGCACCACGTGAGATTAAGAAATTCTGTTCCTTTATTTCCACAAAATTCATTTGGACATTTTCCCAAATTCTCGTAGCCCATGGCCAATGTTGTAGTAGAATGGTTTCTGCACTGTTTAAAACGTTTTGGCAGACTTCACATTTTTGACTTTCTCCTCTAATTTACTATCAATATTTGGCCACATTGTAACGTCTTTAATCGAACAATTCCTGGATGGTTTCCACGTAGCAGCTCCAACACACTGGTTTGTAATACTTACAGGATCACTACCATAAGATCTGTTTTACAAAGGTTGCATAGTCAAGTCACTCCCAAGACCAATGGTTCTTAATCTTTGGGAATCTTGACCAAATACTTGGACCTGCTCACCATAAAAATGTACTCGCAAGAGATTTAGCATTTATTGCAATGTCAATTGATTACATTCACGACATAATATAAAAACAACCTTTACAACAAATAATGCACCTCACTTTCTCTAAACAATCTTTACAACAAATAATGCCCCTCACTTTCTCTAAACAATCTTTACAACAAATAACTCCCCTCACTTTCTCTAAACAACCTTTACAACAAATAACTCCCCTCACTTTCTCTTTTAATGCAAAAATTAATGGTCATTTCCTAAATAAAATGAAATAAATCCAAACTGTGCAACTAAAAAGTGACCTTTAATTCTGTTCAAAAGTTGAAATTGTGGGATAGTTTTTGGCAGCGTAACACGCATATCTTCTTTGACACTCGATTTATTTTGAATTTTTGTTTTGACGGCAACAAGTGCTGAAAACTGTGGCTCACAAAGATATGTGGTAGAAAACTGAATCATAACTACCATAGTAAATACAAATACATACGCATATCTGTAAGACAAATTTTGTGACCACAATAATGACAAGGTAGGGTTTCGTAACTCTTATCGACAGCAAACTATTCTAGATTTCAATACGTAACAATTACAATGAATGTATTTATTTTTTTAATCCTGCTTTGCAGACCCCTTGAAGCCCAACCCATGTTCTAAACCAGGATGGCCAGACTTTTTAATCTGGGGATCTACTTCAGAGAAGGAAAATCCTTTGTGGTCTACTGAACTAGAGAACCATAATCTTATAGTGTTTATTTCATTGGTAAAAAATAATAACCCATTTTATGTTTTAATAGTAAAATTATATTGCACACAAGAACTCAAAGCCCTTTTACACACTGAAAAGTATTTTTTTCATCAAACTACATAATATAATATAAAATTTACATAAAAAAGTATTTTCTCAAAAAACGCTTAACTTTGAAGTTAATAATAATAATAATATTTAGTACCGTGTCTTACTACCCGTTCGGGTTATACGCTTTAAGTAATAATTACTCTAATGAATTATGAATTGGGAAGGTTGAATTAGAGGAAGTGAACCCGCATTTTCGTGGATGGAGAATGGAAAACCATTTAGGAAAAACCACTCCCAGTTCACCCGACCGAGATTCGAACCTTGATCTCCCCGCCCTCAGCAGCCGAGCTCAACACGACAAGCGCGTTAGCCAACTACGCCACCGAGGCGGGTAACTTTGAAGTTGATGTATGACAATTCATAATCTTAGGATAGTTTGTTGAATGAAGAGTTCTTATTACTTTGACATACACGAAGGAATGATCGTAAATGGTCATTAGTCAGATTCTATAATGTTGAGTTGAGAAATATCTGCAAACATTATCTTTCATTGTCTTACTCTCAATCTTTTTTTAATTGATCGACCAGGCAATTGACCAAACTAGCGGCCACAGTCGACCGGTAGATCGTGATAGACTGTTTGGCCACCTCTGTTCTAGACTGTATTCAAAATTCAAGTTATACTAACTTTCAGAAGACAAACTTAAAGTTAGTTTGTAGAAACATAGTCCTATTGTGAAAACTATGTTTTTTCATACTAGAGATTATTATGATCATTAAAGCTATGTTTTATTATTTTATCAGATGTTAATAAATTTGTAAATTTTCTAAATCAGATACCTATGGTGATTATTTTTTTCCTGGTGGTCAAAAAATTAATTTGATCCTCTTGTCAGTAGTACCTAAAATTCAAAAAGATTGTATCTATATTGGTTATTAAAAAAAAAATGACGGGGATACAATTTTACAACTACAAACATATATGATTTATTGGAAATGACTACAAAAGTACATATACGGTACCAGTAAGCATTCAAACATTTTAATGTATTGTGTTGCAAATACACATTTTAAACTAAAACAATTTGCTTCTATTGAAGTGATGAACGGAGCTGCCTTTTCTAAACGAGTTTACATTTGGGTGAATGTTTGAAGTAGAACAAAAAAGTATGCTCACAGAGGTCTTACATATTTATTATTTTATCTTGGCCAACCACATACCGGATAGCAAATGCTCAGATATAAGTGTTTCCTAACACATCTGCCATCCAATAAGGATGAGGAAAAGCACAAACATATGAAAATCAAGCAGCTCCATTATTGTGTGCAATATTGTTTGTTATTTTGAAAGAAAAGGCCTACACACTTACATGAAAAATGTAGGCCTCAAAACTCCCAATTAAAATACAACAAAATACTTTACAGTCATTTTTAAGATTCATCGTACCCTTTCTTTGGCTGTCGATAGAAGAGAGTAAAACACTGAGTGGACTGAATGGAACAATAATCAACCATTTTTAGTAAGTAATAATTAGTAAGTCACGATAAGACATTTCGCAGGCTATGTCATCGTCCCTGCTATAAGCACTATAATGTCATCGTCCCTGCTATAAGCACTATAATGTCATCGTCCCTGCTATAAGCACTATAATGTCATCGTCCCTGCTATAAGCACATCATCAACTGTTTCCATGTCTCCCTCTCTTCTTCTTCCCTTGCAACACTCTTCCTCCTTTGTTATCTGCTCCTCCCAGAACTTTCTTGCTTTCCCTGCAGTATTTTTCCTACATACTTTATTCCCAACAATTTTTTTTTGCATCCTGTCCTTCTCCATCTTCATTATATGCCCATACCCTCTCAGTCTTGCTTCCTCTACTATCTCATGTATTCCTACTCTTTCTCTGATAACTTCATTCCTAATCTTGTTTCTCCTGGTGACAGCTAACATGCTACTCACAAACTTCATTCCTAATCTTGTTTCTCCTGGTGACAGCTAACATGCTCCTCACAAACTTCATTCCTAATCTTGTTTCTCCTGGTGACAGCTAACATGCTACTCACAAACTAAACTCCCATGGCCTCCACTTTCCTGGTCTCTCTTACATTCACTGTCCATGTTTGTGCTACATGTGTGACAATGGGTACAAAGTATGCCCTGTACAACACTTCAAGGGCACTTCTCTTAGTGAAATATATCGAGGTAAGCTTACATTGTATCCAGAAACCTGGAAAAGTCAGTTAAATTTGATCGAATTTCTGGAATTGTCTCATATTCACTAAAATAATACTAAACTTTCATCTATAATAGTCAAAATATCATTTTTCTTCCAGTTAATACTAATCACAAGTCTCTTAACCCAGTTGTAGCAGTTGAGAATACAAATCTAAGTTCTGGGTCGATATGTTATCTTCATGTCCGTCTCTCCCCCCCTCAACACTGCAGCTAGCTATGAGTCATGCGACAATTATATTACATTATAGAAACGAGAAACTAGAAAAGAATGTGTCTCACAATTATTTTAAACTGCACTGGTGTAAGATGATCTTTTAAATGCTCAATATCTCACTGAAATCTAACTTGGATATTACTAACCAATAACTCATTGCTTTTGGCTGAAAACCTTTAACTACTTTATAAAGTGACAACTTCAGTATATGTCTTTGACTAACATGTTACTACGTTTAATTGGATGCTAATAAAATAATGTTTGTAATATTTGGAATCAGGATAAACAGTGTGTACACAAAAACATTTAATCTTACATAAATATTATATTTATATATTAAAAGTGAAATGGCATTTATTTAAACCAGTGTCCCTTGTGTGAAATAACTTATTTTGCTAATGTTTATAGAAATACATGTTATTTCTGAAATAAGCTAATTTAAAACTATTATACAATAATATTATTGAGCCAAGCTTTATTTAGGTCACTTGCATTGCAAATTGTAACCTAAATGCCAAAACCCCTTTTCATAAAGTTTTTAGCAAATAATATTGTTTCAAGGCTTAAGACCAAAATATTTTTTTAAATATGTTATCTTTGTTTATATTTCTGGGAATGCATTCATTTTGTAATTTGTTTTACAACTTTTTGAATGTGTCATTTTACCACCCTGAGAGTTTTCTACAACTCAACTTAAAATCTTTCAAAAGTTAATTGATTTTCAAGTTTATATTTATATTTAAAATATTTAACTCTTGATTATTGAGTGTGTTCAATTGAGAGAACAATGAAACAGTTTATGTGGTTTGTTTTGTAGATGCTGGAGATAGTGAAGGAGAGTTTGAACAAGTACCAAATTATTTTAGCTGCTTCTAAATTTGTTTTTTAAATCATTCAAGGTCTAGGGTTTTATAAAATATGTTCCTCTATAAGTATGCCTCGTCAGTATCTTCTAGATTGAGATTTTCATCACTGGCTTGGTCTATAGTACAATACAAAAAATAATTGTTTTCGTCCCACATTTTGAGATTCAGGAAATGTGTTGGCTCACAAACTTTCAACAGCTAAATCATCATCATCATCATCATCATCATTTTCCTTCATACGGATTGTGCCAGGTCGAGGCTTGAATGGCATGTCTCCTACACCTCCCTCGTCTCCTACACCTCCCTCGTCTCCTACACCTCCCTCGTCTCCTACACCTCCCTTTTCTCCCCGCCACTCCCTCCCCCCTCCTGTTACAGTTCCAATCTCTCACGCACACATTGTTATTAATTGGCTCCCACTATCTCATTCTGGGCCTTCCCTTGGGAAAATGCAAAAATGAGTTTTCCTAGTTACAGTTTTCTTCTTAAATATGAACTAGGTTTACTTTGACCTTGATCAATGGTACTCTTTTGTTGTTTGATAAAATATGATGGTGTGTAGCAAGTCTTGTGAAGTTCCCATCGTATTAAAGGCCGGTGGCGTGTCCTGAGGTGTTGCCTGGGTAAGCAACATTAGTTGAAACTGTACCTATGAACTGTCCACACCCCTCGGTAGATCTCTCATTGGTCAGGTGTCGAGGGGAATACACTCTCGTGTGAGAACATACCACAGATACAGTGAAATACTCCATGACACGCCACTGTTACATCCCACAAACATTACGACAGGGTATGCTTTAAGGGGCTCCAAATCAATTATTAGAGTGGAAATGTTTGTTGGAATATAATTCAGAACTTTGGGGATAGTTTGCTTAAATACTCTTATTTGATTCTTAAAAATCATTTGGTCAAACCCAACCAATTTTTGTTGAGCAATTTTTTTTTTTTCCATCTATAAATTATAAATTATGTTATTTTATACATATTTTCTGTAACATTGAATCATATATATATATATATATATATATATATATATTTTAATTGTTATGTTTTTCCGACCAGTTGTAACTTAAATTTCTCAAACCTGATATTTCTCTGTATAACATTATTTATATTTATAAATACGCTAACACACTCTATAAACGCCAATGCTATATTCACAGAACTGATGGAAATTCACCTCACAGTATTTAAACAATCTAGTAAAAATAGCGAAATATTTGTTAATTTAGGACATTTAACTAAAGGATATAAAAGGTCTTTGTATGGATGAAAAGGTGAACTGAAGAATTGAGCAAGCTGATCCAAACATATCTTAACACTCTTCAAACAAAAGTTGTGAGGCAAAAAGAATATGTATTTCCTTGAATCATTATGTTTTAAATATAAGTTACATCACTTCATAATAGTCAGTTTTATCAAAAACAAAATTTTATTACTTTTTTTTTACTTAACTCTTATATTTAAAAAATGTCAACATATACAGTAACTTTTAAATTGTAGAAAGTCTGAACATAGTAAGGTGAATAAAGCATTCCATTAAATTTATTATATTTTACTGACACATTCAAATGTTACTTTTAGTTATAGACCAGTTGTGAGCTCGTCCAACCCATCTTAGAACTTGCGCATTATATTCATGAGCATCTTTTCACAGCCATCTTGAGAGTTAAAACTAGATCCTATATTTCTCAAATATCAATCTTGAATACAAAAAATACGCAAATATTTAAAAACGCTGCTACTGACAAATGCTATTTTGTTGCTCATATCTATTATGTCATTAACAACAAAGAAAATTAGATAAAAAAAAGGAATAATAAAAGTATAAATAAATTATGTTAATTCAATTTTTTCTTTTTTATGATTGTATTGCTCTCCCAACTACACACGTCTATAATCCCCTTTTGCCAATTGGTTGAAATTGTTATTACAAGTCAAGCTCTTTATATTTGTATTCAAGACACTTCTTTAACATTTTTACCAATATACAATCTCGTGTATACCATAGAATTCGAGGGATTTGAGGATTCAAGCATTCCATATCTAATTAAAATTATTCAAATAACTTAATATTTACAGACTAATGGAAACTGAACAATGTACAAATACCTATAGTTATGATTTTTGTCCCTATTCAAAATATTGTAGTTCCGGTGAATTAAATTTATTTAAATAAATGAGGTTTTACTCTTTAGAGAAAATGGTTGTTATGTTTGTCACATTTTACAATTAATTTGAAATTTACTTTGTAATGTAAGTATTTCAGTTGATTAGTATTATGTTGTGTATTTCAACTTTAAAATATTACAGCTATGATGTCAATTACATTATTGGTATACAAACCATATTTTTATCTCTCGAAAAATAAGTAGTACATTTGGCAATTAATATACTCCATGACCTTGTGCTTGATTCGCTTCTATTGCTCATTTTGATTCAATTTAATATCATAAACATGTTCTTGTTAAAGTTATTTAGAAAGGCATTGAATTGTGATGTGTGCAAGTCAATTAGATATGTAATCAAACCAAATCTCATTCTTTTTGTTGAGTTTGACTGTCTCTAGAATTAGATCAGCTCTCGAGGTATAGAAATAGTGACCTATATTGTATCATTAACTGACTATCCTTACTTTATGTTCTGTAGTTTTTTGTTTGATTCTATAGTTTGTAACACGATTTTAGTTTTGAGTTAGAAATGTGTATACCTTCAATTGAAAGTTGTTTGTTGATTTCAACACCATCTTTAAATTCCTGTGCTTATTAAATCCATCTTGTGGCCTAGACATATATGTATGTAGGTATTAAATTTACAGTAAAACCTCCCATATCCCGATCTTTAACCTGTTTTTTGTTTATGGTTTTTTTTTGCTGAACTGCCAAATAAAGGTTCCACGTCAATAAAACCTTTATTTGATAAGATATACAAATGGAAAAATAGCGCCAAAAGAAAATTTCAGACTTTTCTTAAGTAGAAATGATAAATTTAGTGTTGTTGCGTATTTAACTTTGTTATATTGAGTAACCATTTATTTAAATACTGTATCTATATACATATACAAAAATACTTTTCTGTACCTAGGTATGTTATATGATTTATTTATTTAACTTTTTAACTTTTCGAAGTGGTATTAATTTCATATTTAAAATGTTCTTATCCGAAATGGGTTCAGCCCGTTTATTTGGGTTGTCAGAGGTTTTACTGTATTTATTTTTCAAAATGAACAAGAAAATATATTAGGCTGTGAAATGAAAACAGCAATTAGTTTTTAATGTATCTTTCACTATTAGAATTCATCTAGAGGAGAGTTTCTATTCTATCCAAAACTATGAATGTATGTTACGTTTGAGAGAGAAAAGAAGAATAGAGTTTGAAAAAAAAATGCAGTTATTATTGTTAACATGTTTAAAATTATGACATAAAAATAAAACTGTGTAGTTTTGTGTTCTTATTTTAAAAAAAAACTTTTAAAACTTCTGAACTTTAATCACTGTTAAAGTTTGCCCACTTATTATGATCAAATAAAAAATAAACTAAATAAATCGACTTTAAAAAAATCAACATCATTTGTTAAATGTTATTACACATAGTTTGAAAACCTTTGCTCATTCCTCGCATGTCACCCCCTCATAGGGTTGCAACATGAACATATGTGATGGGATAGGAAGAAAGCAGCCCTAAGATAAATTGGGCTAGGCCTTGATAAAAATGTTTAATCCTCCATATTCACTTCTTTTAACATTCTTTAACACACATATTTTCTCATCATTAATTTGTTTTTACTCGCACAATAAAACATAATTTTTCTGTTTTGTTTTGCTTCAAATGATGAGGGAATATTACAAACATTGAAAAGCTGTGTGTAACTGTGATGTGTTATTGATGAGGGAATATTACAAACATTGAAAAGCTGTGTGTAACTGTGATGTGTTATTGATGAGGGAATATTACAAACATTGAAAAGCTGTGTGTAAATGTGATGTGTTATTGATGAGGGAATATTACCAACACTGAAAAGCTGTGTGTAACTGTGATGTGTTATTGATGAGGGAATATTACAAACATTGAAAAGCTGTGTGTAAATGTGATGTGTTATTGATGAGGGAATATTAC
>CABFVX010004350.1:0-11563 GCA_902151425.1 Timema shepardi | reverse complement strand
AACTGTGATGTGTTATTGATGAGGGAATATTACAAACATTGAAAAGCTGTGTGTAACTGTGATGTGTTATTGATGAGGGAATATTACAAACATTGAAAAGCTGTGTGTAACTGTGATGTGTTATTGATGAGGGAATATTACCAACATTGAAAAGCTGTGTGTAACTGTGATGTGTTATTGATGAGGGAATATTACCAACATTGAAAAACTGTGTGAAAATGTGATGTGTTATTGATGAGCCGATGCAATGGTGAAATTATCTAAAGAAATGAAGAAAAAAGTTCCTTTCAGTGGAAATATTGATGGGTTTTCAAATGTGGTAGGAATTTGTGCAAAGGAACAAAATAAAATGGAGGACACATGACGGCTCATTTGGAAAATGATAAAAAAACACAAGCAACCATCTCGGAGCTCACTTGTCAGTTATTGCTGTTTAGCCGTGCCTTACTACCATTTCGGGTTGAATGCCTGTCTTATAATTGCATAAATGAGTTAGGGATGATACAAGTTTTTAATTTAGAGAAAGTGCACCCACATTTGCGTGGAGGGAGAGTGCACCTAACCGGGAACCAACCCCAATCTCCCTGTCTTTAGTAGTCTAGTCCAACACAAGAGTAGTGCATTATATTGTGTAACCATCGAAGCAAATCACTTGTCAGTTCTTAAACAAACCTATATACCAAGTACCTTAATTAAGTTTATTTTTTTTAATTGAGGTATTTAATGTGCACTTTTTCTATCGACTGATTATATCAGCACATGAGAATTTCTAATAGCAAGAGAAAAAGCGCACACCAATTTTGCCGGAAAAGGTATTTTCCCATGCCACAATCACAATGGGGCCGGTGGCTTTACTTCCCCTTTGAAGGAAGTTGTGCTAGAGATTTTTATTTCTCAAGAAAAATCTGTTGACCCCGGCTCACAAACGTTGGGTCCTGAGGCAAGCACTTTCTTCCAATACCGCTGAGGTCAACTACTTAGTACTTTGAGTACTTTAAATCACTTAAGGTAAAATCGATTATTTTTATATAATGTATGCATGCCAATTTTGTCCAGAAATGGCATGTGGGGCAGGAACCTTTTTGTAAACAGGGCACCAATTTTAATAAATGGTTACTCTACGTGACAGTCCAAACAGGAACTTACAAATATATTTTTTTAAACATTAAATCTCTGTTGAAGCAAGTATTCTAGAATGTAACTTGGCTCACCTGAGCAATTCAAGTACCTGGGAAGTCTGATCGAGGATTGCCATGGCCAGGGAAGAGGTCACTGCTGACCAAGTTGAGTTTGGAACTGGAGAAGAAACTGATGAAATGCTACATTTGGAACATCGTGCTGTATGGAACAGAAACTTGGACTCTTAGGAAGATAGAAAATAAATACTCGGAGAGCCTTGAAATGTGTTTCTGGAGAAGACTTGAGGAGATCAGGTGGACAGACAGGGGGACAAATGAACAAGTCCTAAGAAGAGTGGGTAAGAAGAGAACCAGTTTGTATGTGATTCTTAGGTATGAAGAAAACTGGAGTGGACACATTCTTAGGAGGAACTGTCTACTGCACGACTTCATAGAAGGAAAGGTTGAGGGAAAGAAGAGCTTAGGAAGGAGGATTCAAATACTAAATGACTTGAAGGAAGCAAAAACATTCTGGATGAAGTAGGAGGCAGAGGACAGGACACATTGGTGGCCTAAGTTTACTGACAAAAGGAATGGTGGACCTGTCATAAGACAGTACACCTAAGAATAATAAATTATATATATGTACGTGTGGCATAGCTGATATGATTTATGAAGAAGGAAAGGGAAATGTTAGTTTACAACCGTCTCTTAACTTGTATATCTTATATTAGCCCTAGCCTCATAGTCTAGGAAGTACACTATCAGAAACCTAAGTATATTGCCCCTTTGAGACGCAGGTTGGCACTTTGATATGTCTTTATTAATTTTTATGCTGAATTCAAAATAAGGGTTAGCAACCTTAAATTTAACTCTAAGTGCCCCTAATTTAAAGAAATGGGTGTAAAAACCATGAGTGGGTGATGTTTTTGCTTGTCATTTAGTTACCAATTTGTCAAACGGGAACAAAAAGGGGGGGTTTTCTAATGTAGAACGCAAAATTTTCTATAACTCAGTTAAAGCTTTAATATAATATCTGACATGTTCAGAAGAAATAAGTAACTTTTACTGATTTTTTATTTTTAGTGAAAAACAGATTAATGACACTCCAGTTCATATTGTTTGTCATGCATAGTGGGTCAAGATTTTATAATTATTTACTAAATAAATCATGTGTAGTGATTTATGATTTTTTCAATAAAATTCTAATAGTAAAGGATGCACGTGTCATGTCCTGTAGTAGAGAATTGTGCTATAGAAAGACTAATATTTCAATCATATAAGTATATAAGTTCATATTGAAAATTGTGTTATAATAATTAATGTCATTAATACATTTATTTTCAGTTTTACATTGTCCTGTGCAGTTGGAGCACATCAATGTACAGTACAGTCCGCGTGACACCTGCAGACCCACACAGACATCTTTTCTTGCAGCAGTCGTATTACTTCAGGTTACAGTACAACTAGAGGCCTTTAAATACCAGCACAAGCATACATTTCTTCCAGACAGACCAGGCGTTACCTCTTGAGATGAAAGCAAACACAGTGTCACGCATGGAAACCATGTAGAGAGACATCTTTTTCTGCCATTGCCAAGCAGCACCCACTGCTCAATGTTGCAATTTTGTATAGTTGGATCTTTTCTTGGAATGATACTGGTTCTCACAATTCTGTAGCTTTCAGGAAGCTCGGGTATCTTCTGTACATCTAGATTGAGCTCCTCTACTCAAACAATACATTGTCTTCTCTCTCCCTGGTTATCTGGGGTTACTATTTGAAAAATGGATATGCTTGTACCATGAAATGAGCCTTTTGAAGCTGTGCTACTGAGGTTTGTTGACATTGTCGTAAGCAGTATCAAGTTTTTTGGACAGAAGACACCCTCTTGTTCAGCTTGTTTCACAACACATTGGCCCAAAGAAGAGGTCACCCCCATCCCCCTATTTGACGAAATGGAAAGACCTAGACTGTGTGGTTTATCAATAGTTGACTTGTCCCATGACCTTCCATAAAGAATTATGTAATGATATCGTAGCAATGGTGGCTCGTGTTGTGTTTTGTTCACCTCCGGGTACGTATTCGTGGTGGTTGAACAGAATCAACCGGCTGATGGTCAATGAAGGTTGTGTGGCTGCAAAGGGTGACCCATCTAGAACCATTTGGGCTCTAGCCAGAAGTGTTGGTGGAACTGAATTTTCTTGCCAGTCCTCTTCAAAAGAACCCGAAAAGTGACTGTCGATGAAGGCTTTCCTCAGATTTCTTAAGAATCTCATACAAGCGATGGTATCTTCGTCGATAATCTAATGCTTTGCATAATTTGCCAAATTTGTTGTATCTTTCACAAAATGGTATTCTTTGCCAGCTTTTATTGAAATCAGCTTCATTTCTTTCTCTCAGCCAAGATGTGTGCGCATGGATACAATCCTTGCCTTGTAGGTCTAGTGGCTGATTATGTCGCTCATCGTAGAATGAGGCCATGTCACACATTCCTCTACTGTTACCCATCCTGTTTTGTGATTGTGTTGCGTTGGTTTGTTTATTGGGGTGACATTTGTGTTAATCTGGTGAAACACAGTCTCTGGGTTCTATAACCACCGGTGTTTCGGGTGTGGCAATGGTTATTTTATCTTTAACATCAAATGTTATCACTTCATGCAAATGAAGCCCTTTGAATTTTAATTGAACTATTGAATTATTGTGGGCATATTTTGTACCCCTTTGCTTCATGAGATATGGCCATTTTTATTCCTGGTCCTTCATCTAGGCGGTTGATGACAGCTCAACTAAAAAATGCAATTCTTCAATATTGTTAGCAATCGTTTCATACCCCCTTAGTTCGCAAATTGACATTTTTACTATGAGCTGGATGCGCAAGAGTTTTTCTTCTTATTCTAGATAACATAAACACCACTTTTTCCAATCTGTTGGTTTTGGCTGCATCGGGTTAAGAGACAATAGAATGCCACTTTCAAATGCTTTGTTAGTTTCATGAGATGTTAGCTCATTTCCATGTACATCACAACCTTATAACAAAGCAGTGGCAGAATGATCACCATTTAACTATGCATTCTCACAAATCTGGAGGGGGGTGAAATAAGTTAAATTATAATATTAATAAATTAATTTTGTGGCCTACAGTTGAAACATGTATTGTTACCACGTTTGATAAATTTGTAACCAAATGACAAGAAAAAAATCGCCCAGTTAGGGTTTTGACACATATTTATTTTAAATTAGGGGCTTTTAAAGTTAAAATTAAGATTACTAACCATTAATTTCGAATTCAGCATATAAAATTAACAAATACGTGTCATAATTGCAGCATTAAAACACACCTATCTGATAAAAATGCAGAATTCTTAAATATAGTCAGCCCTATTGAAAAAGGCCACCATTTTTAATCGTAAGGGGAAATCTTTTTGGTTGCACTTACAGATTAGTTCCTTTAAGTGCCAGCACTAACTCTGCAGAGTGCCAACCTGCGGTTCAAAAGTGCAGTATGGTTTTGTAATATAATACGTTAATCAATGAACAATGACTTTTGTCCACATCACACATCAGATAACGACAAACTAATCAAGATATTTGTCTGAGCTCTTCTCCCATTTCAAGACTTAGATATAAATTAAATTTCTTTTAAGTAATTTGAGCACACATGTTTCACAAAATATTGTCTTTAGAGTCAAAGTTAAGAGTAAAAAGCAATAATTATTAGAAAGGTCACAGATGCCTAAGTGAGAAAACAAGGTTTCCTATGAAAATACCCTAATTTATTATTTAATTCCCCTGTTGCATTCTTTACAGATGGAATAGTGCTTACCGAAGGCCTATGTGGGTAAACGTTTTTAAGTTAGGTAGTAGGGCAGGTATTTCATACTTGATTAGCTTTTGTAGAAATATTTCCCTGAGTACTTACATCAATTAAGTCTTTTTCCTCCAAAACTTCTCAAATATATCTTCATGCCACACCCTTTGACGAGTTAAAATGCAACATTACCACGTATAAAAAATGTACAGTTATAAGTTGAAGATATTTGATCACGTGTTGGTTACAATATAACTGTTTGCTTACATGCATATTACAAGTAATAGGTATGCTGTACTATAAAAGTTGCAAGGGAAATTTGGGGACCCAAGACCTTCAACCCCTGTTGTCTAAGAATGTCAAGGGACTATTTAAAGGGAAATATTTGAAGGTGTGTGCCTATAGAACAGTGGTTCTCGAACATTTATTATTTTCCCTTAACTGTATGCTATCTTAGGTAATTTTGAGGCCTTCCCTACTCCAATATTCTCTTTTTTACTAATCCATAACGATGGTTACCATCCACTCAACATGTAATAAAACTAACTCCTGGCGTCAGCTCGCATTCAGGCTATAGCTACCGAGTGGCTACCAAACTGTTTGGCGAATTAGTGCCAATTCTTGTGGATACAGGGTGTCATGTGGTCAGTACGACGACACCTTATCATTATACAAATAAAGCTACAATCTGGAGTAATAACATTATATTTAATACATTAACAAACAATTCATTTACAATACGAATATTATGTACATAGATATTAGACATAAGAAATTAAGATTAAATAAAACTATGGAAAAAAATGCTAAACATATTATAGTATTCATAAAGTGGAACCTCGTTTATCTTACCGCCAATGAACCAATTTCCGGTTTATCTGGAGTGAAAGTTCACTTTTTTTTTTGTAACAAATTTTTATGGGATGAATAATTTGATATATTAATTTAAACAATTATCATTGAAAGCCATAATGATTATTGACAAACACCCTGTCAAATCTGAGAGTTGATATGATTAGTACGGACATCGACTGCCTTGGTCTTGTCACAGCTGATGGATCAAGAGGAGCTAGAAAACATCAGACATGTGTACGGGAACCAATCACTGAGCAAGTTGATTGAAGAGGGAGAGCAAGGTTTGATGCGTTATTATAACCAACAAATGTCAAGGAAGTTATTTATACAGTTACATCTGCTTGGAATCATGTGGCTCCATGGAACTTCTTAAAACACCACGGCTCGTTGACAGTCGCTCCAATGTGGACCCCAATGAGGTGAATGATAAGACCCAAAGAGACAATGAGAGTAGCTGTGGTATGATAGCACATGAGGAGATACTTGCTGGATGTTTGTCGACACTGATGGTGAATCTGATGAGGCAAAGCTATGACCCACCTGGACAAAGGGACGACTTACTTGGGATGCCAGTCGGAAACACCGGCCGAGCTTATGGCGGTAACAATTCTGCAGGATTCGCCTGAACGTAGACACTGTTCAAAATTGGCACAACAAAAACTTCGTATTTTATGAGTTCAGACTGGTTTTAAAATGTTTCAACCGTTTTATAAATTGTTATTGTGAAAATAAATGGTGAGTTGTCAAATATATTGGTTTAATGTGTTTTTACTATGATATCCAGATAATCGTTTATTTGGATGAAACACAATTAGGCCAGATAAACGAGTTTCCACTGCACATTTACAACAAGATGTTATCTTAAAATAGATGTCGAGATTAAATATTTAGGACCAGTTTTTTATGTCTTGTTTTAAATGTTTCCCAGGATCCTGAGTTGATGTAAGACACTGATTTGTTAGTCTGGCAGAAAGAAATGATAATTTAGCAGTGCTCAAGATGCATTTATACACATGAGTTCCGACAATCAATTTGACGAGAAGTGAGATAAACAACTCACTATTAAAATAGCATATGATGGAATAGGCAGCCAAATAAAATTAATATGTAACTTTTATTTTTGTTTATGTATAAATGATGAATATAAATTATATGTATAATGTAATATAAGTCTGTGTGTTAATATGCAATGAATGCCTTAAGCTATTATGGTGTATAATAGACAGATTTACCTTATTACCAAATCCTTCCTTCACCTCTGACACGAAGTGTATTAATCACAACTTGTGAATGTGGGGAATGCCAGGCCTCTGTGGTTCGGATCCCACGTTAAACTGTAGGTCCTCGATTTCATCTCACAATCACCCTAACATTACACATTAGCCTGAGTACATCCCGAATGGGTAGTAAGATGCGATGCTAATAATAATAATAATATAATAGTCGACAAATTTTGTTAAGTTCCCTAATGGTGAGCGATTTCAGTCTTGGGATTTTTTAAATATTTATGCATGTATGGTGACCCACTTTAGTGGTCGATCTAAGTCACTTGCGTGTTAGACAAAATGAAATATGTGTGCGCCTAAAATATTAGGATTATTTAGTACTGGAATTTCTGCTACTTGTTTTGTCTAATAAACTCAGGCTTTTTATGGAATAATGGAACTTCAATAAAATAAACAAAACTCATTAATGGGCACACAAACCAAACATCAAGTTTGTCTTGTTTGCCAGTGACAAGGTCCAGATTTGAATCCTAAAGGGTATACTAGGGTGTGTTTTTTATTAAAATGCTATCCACCACACAAATGTCACGACATTTCTTTAAAACCCAACCTAAATGGTATAATTAAAAGGAGCAATAGCCTGGTCAGATGATAAGACCTCAATGTATTTTTTTTAAATTCTATTGATCTATTAAAATTGGAATTGTACAAACAAACAATATAATTGTCTACTACATATACAGCATTAAAGAGCTTTACATTAGGGGATGATTTCAACATATTTCAGAGCCCCTACCCCCACCCGCCTTCCGAGTATTTGGAGACGAATTAATTTAAAATGTTAATTTAGTCTGGGATAACATTTTAATGTAGATGTAAAAATAAAAGTTCCTTTTAAGATGTTTATAAATGAGGTGGCCCAATGGCTAAATAATTTTATAATAAAGGAAAAATAAACTACTAAGAGTAAATTTGATTGAAGAAAGTCCACCCAGGGAAAGAGGAGAAATGTGGGAAGAATCCAATGCACAAAGGTGACATCTTCTTCCTTTCTTCTGTCTTCTGTAGTAGAAATAGTCACACACATTTTAACAATAATAGAATAATATTTTGGCATTGTTGCCTTTATCAAACACATAAAGGCAACAATGCTGAAATAATATGATATTTGTGTTAAAATGTGTGTGACTACTTCTACTATAGAAGACAGAATGAAAGGAAGAAGATGTCACCTTTGTGCATTGGATTCTTCCCACATTTCTCCTCTTTCCCTGGGTGGACTTTCTTCATCAAATTTACGCTTAGTAGTTTATTTTTCCTTTTTCTTTAGTTTTATCAATTTCCTTCGTTATAAAATAAAGTCCTTTTTAAGTTATTTTACAGTATGGTATCGGTAGTTAAGTAACGGCAGGGCTATTAATATCTAGAACCACCCTATCACACATGTGAGCCCCTTTTAGAACCTGTAGAGATTCAAACCAGAGTCTCTCAGGAATGTGGAGGTCAATGTTACTAATATTGCCAGAGTATCACTTTTATTTCTCACCCCCAAACTATCCTTTTCTGATAATTAAAAAAAAGCAATCTTAAAAGTATTATTATAGTATACTGGCATATTATTTATAAAATAAATATATTTTTGATCATAAAAATATTTACTGCCCAAACATTTCTATACTAAAAATAGAATAATACAAATTCATATTCATATACAAAGTGTAATGACAAACAAATATTTCCAGACACAATATCAAAAAATGGCTGTTACAATGAAAAGAACACAGTTCACGCTTTACGTTGGTGCCGCTGGACAAAGAGATAATGGCTCCCTCTCGAAGAAAATCTATCGTCACCGCCCAATCCATTTCCTGTGTTTGTCCTTTATGTTATACTTTTTAAAAGTTCCTCCATTATTTACAATTTTCTATTTTCTCCCTTTTGTGTTTTTTTTACGGTTTCCTCTTTGAGAAAGTTGTTGCGTGTTTCACTCTCCCTTCTGATGAGTTCTGATAGAATGAAACCTAGGTGGGGGGATTGGTTTTCTTAAAGAGGCAGCCATCACTTCTTCTCTCAGTGTGAACTGTAACAGCCATATTGTGTGTGTCTCTTGTATGTTTCTATCCACCCCTCCTTCACCTTCTTCCAGACACAATACAAGGACACAATATGGCATACGTGAGTTCTTTCAATATAGAATAGTAGTTTAAAAAATGGACACTCACTATGACACTGCTTCTCAGATGATAAATTAAGAATTAGAGTAAAGTTTAAGAGTGGGGTGGGAAGGTGTGTTTGATTCTTCCAAGGACAGCGTGACTGCATTTTCAATTTGTAAATAATATTGTTTATAATTAACAACTTTGAGGAAGCAAAGTAGTAAATGTGTAGTTTATATTTTACAGTCAGAAAAGGCCAAATAAATTTGATAGAACATATTTTTAGTTCTTCTCACTGAAGTAGTCTTGTTTATTTCTTAATAAAAATAACCAAATTAATTTTGTCCATGATTTTTGATTTGATAAATAACATGCAGTCATGATAAGGAGTTGGTGTAAACATTTGACTTTTTCTGAAGTAACATAAAATAAAGATTTCCCATCTTTATGTAATTAAAATAAAAATAATTTCAATAATAAGTAGACATAAAATAATAAGATAAAAATATGTGCATGTAAAATAATATAAAACAAGGTTAACCCACTCATGATCAAATATGCATGATTATAGAATAACATATATTTAATACAGTGACTGGGGTGTGTGGAGTTTATACTTCTCTGGCACAGGTACACAAGTTATATTCCAGCTGATAGGTTGTATCATCCACCCAATTCCATGTTTCTACTGGAGAACGCAGGTTATAATGCAAATTGTTAAATAATATTATATTTGGATTATACCTTTTACATGTTCCTATCTATGTGTCCTATCATTCTTTACCATTTTCCTTTTTCTCCCCTTTTGTGTTTTTATGGTTTTCTCTTTTAGGAAGTTGCGTTGCGCGTTTCACACTCCTCCCTGTTGAGTTCCGATAGAATGAAACCTAGGTCGGGGGATTTGGCGGTGACGATCAATTTCCTTTAAGAGGCAACCATTACCTCTTTGTCCAGTGGCAGCAGTGTAAAGTGTGAACTGTGTTCTTCTTTTCATTGTACAGGCCATATTGTGTTTGTCCCCCTTTTATATGTTTCTATCCACCTTTCCTAAACCTTCTTCCAAATATAATACAATTACCTGATAAAGCGGAAAGAGGTTTTCCTTATTGAGTTATATCAAATTGTTAGATCAGGTGCTTTCAGTCATAGTGGCTTTTAGTTAGTACTCTTGTTAGTACTCTTGTTAGTACTCTGATAGTTTCCACTGTGTGCGCTATAATACTTATTCTTTTGTAATGTAAGCAAAGGAAAAATGGTGGCAAACGACTGTACATATTAAATTAAACATTGAAAGGAGGATAGAAGGGCAAGGGCTACACACTTAACAAGAAACTGTGATTTAGTACACCACAAAACATTAGATTTTATAAGGTTCCTTAGTTTTAAACATATCTAAATTATACTATATTAAACATTAATAATCATTGTTTACAAAGTACCAGGAACAATTGATGATGATTTTACATTATCATTCAACTCAACAGCAAGGAACATTATTTTCAAACAATACAAATGGTTGATTTAATATGGAATAGAAGTTTATCTGTATATACATATATGTTGATTAATAAACATAAAATGTGGGTACAGTACACATCATCAATAACAAAAGAGACGACAGTGATCTCAAAACACCCACACGTCCAACTTCGACACATCAACCTGAAATAACATTTTATAAATTAGAGAAATATATATTTCATAATAATATTATAAATGTAGTTTTAGCCATATAAAAATGTGTAGGAATTATGTGAATTAAAAAATCTTATCTACAATAGTATAAAGGAATGTGCTGTAGCCGGGGAGTGTATTTTAGTGTTGGTCCTAGTCTTACGTTAGATTATAGGGTATGTGAAGCTAGAACAGGCCTAGCAAGCCGGTAGTGGAAAATATATGGCTTGGATAAAGAAACTGACTTAGGCCACGGACTGGAAACAGTAATGGGTGTAAAGTAAATCATGCTGAACTAAAAACATCTTTTGGGAAGAAAATTAATGTGAGTTAAAGGAATACCATAGTTGTGGTTCTTCCAAACATAAATACCATAGAGTATTGGCTCGAATATAGGAGGGCCTCACATATAATCATCATCATCATCATCATGAACCGCTTACAGGCAATGGCTGGGTCTCTCCTCCACCTCTGTCCCTCCACCTTGGCCCAGTACTCTCCTCTCTCCTTCACACTCCTCCTTACTTCCTCCAGCCATCTGTCCCTTGGTTTTCCTCTCCATTCCTCTCACATGGTCATACCACCTTAGTCGTGCCTTCTCTATCCTGCCCTGGCTCTTCCCTTACTATTCCTCTTACGATCTCTTCTCTATCCTGCCCTGGCTCTTCCCTTACTATTCCTCTTACGCTCTCTTCTCTATCCTGCCCTGGCTCTTCCCTTACTATT
>CABFVX010004349.1:52115-67349 GCA_902151425.1 Timema shepardi | reverse complement strand
CCGCGCACCTCCCCCCGTCTACAAGGTATTACCCCCCACCACCGATTACCCCTTTGCGCCCTGAAACTCCTGCTTCTTCTCTACTTGGACTGTCTATATTGTGATTACATGTGAACCATTAGAGTACAAGTGCTTAGTATACCTCACTTTTCTTACGAATTAACAATGGAAATGTCTGACATCTATAAACATCTATTATAACTACTTTAATTTATTCATACGTCAAGTTGACTAGTGTGATCTGCAGCTTAATTTTTTGATAGATATTACCAATATCTATAAAATAACACTAGTAAGCAAAAAGTTATCAATATTGACCATAAAAAAGTGTTTGCTAAAATATGCTACAAATGTTCACTTATAAGAATATCAATGTATAGATTATGTCAGTGATTCCCAACCAGGGTTCCACGAGCCCGAGTCCGGGGGCCCAGGAGAGTTTGCAAAAGCTAGCTTTTCAAGGCTGTAGCCGTGTCTGACCCCCCCGAAATCTTATGAACAAAATATATATGGCTTTATTTATGATTCACACAATATCAAAATTAAGATACAAGTACAAATTAGGGGCTGTTTAACCATAAAAAGCACTTCAGAGAGCTTATAGAGGTGTTTAATATTTAGAAATTTTCCTAACATCTAGCAGTTAGGGGGTTATGTTGCAAAAAATAAAACAAAACTTCAGATAATTTCTAGAGGTGTTTAATATTTAGAATTTGTCCTAGCCTCCGGCAGTTAGGGGGTTATGTTGCCATAAAAACACTTCAGGTAGCTTCTAAAACTGTCAATCATTTTTTTAAATTCTAGCTTCTGGCAATTGGGGGATGTGTCCTCCAACCTCCCCCCTCTCCCCTCCTGAAATGATTGGCTGGCTACGGCCTTGTCGCTTTTTATTGTTCTGTCCATAATTTCGGACAATGTGTAAATATGTTAAGCTAACTTTTATATCGGAAGAAGATGAAGAGAAGAGTGCCGGTAAAAATATTGAAAGTAGAGTTAGTAAGAATATTGTTAAGCCAAGTAAATAGAAATATACAAATACTCTTGAAATTTTATCCAAAGGTACGAACTAATTATTAAATACCAACTTTTCTGGTTTACATGTATATTCGTATTCACCCCTGTCAAAACTAATATGTGTCGTCCAAGTAGGGGTTTCTCGAGATGTTACAACACATTTTAAGTGTTCCTCAAAACAAATAAAGGCCGGGTATCTCTGGATTATGCACATAAATGGGAATTTTCCGAGTGACCAATAAACGGGGAAAATGAAGCACTTTGTTCCATTGTTGGTGTGTCCGTCACGAGACGCAGACGTTTATTGGCATGATCTGATGCTTCCTGAAGGGGATCCTGTCGTAGAAGGCCTGTGCAAGCTTTCTAAATTGATCTTTTGATGGTGGTACCGGTGCTAGAGTCACGTTGTGAATGAACCAGGGACGTCCACAATGATCCTCAGACATCAGCTCTGGAAAGCCTGTATCCTACTCATATACGTGTCCACCAGGCGGCCCCAAGTGGGGCCCGTATAATCGAAAATCGGCTTGAGCAACTGCCTGTACTGTGTTGGTCCGTTCCTTGTAGACAGGGCGCTACCCCTGTTCATCAATGGGCCTAGTCACCACTGCCTTTGCTTGGCGTTTTGGTAAGTCGTTCAATAAAGTGTAGTTTCCAGGTCAGTTTGATGCCCAACGTAAATCCCAAGTACTTAGCATTCATTGTTCGACTACTTGATATGGTTTCCGAACAGCAGGAGAAGGGCCGGCCTGTAGTACTTTCTCTTCCATGTAAAGAACACTTCTGTGCTCTTCTCTAGGGATGGGTTGTGAAATCACAACCTGCTCCTTTGTCACTGCTCCTCTGACATCACATTCACAATCTGTTCCTAACAGATGAAAGGAGCTGTTACTTTTTGTCACTGGTCTACGGATCAAATACACGCTGGAGCAGGTCTAAAGTAACCTTGCTCCTCGTCTCAGGCACAAACAGTGGTGTAACAGGTCCGGGGCAACCTTGTTCCTTTATCCTTCGAAGATATTTTGGAGCAGTTGTACAGTAGAAAGGAAGTGGATGCTTTGTGTTCTTGTCACAGCACTGAGATCAGGTCCAGCGCAACCTTACTTAACTACTATATAGGCCTAGCTTAGAGTTGGTTTGGGGAGTCACAAATGAGTTTTGAAGGGGCTTTCGTAGTACAAAACATTATTTCCACAATACAAGCACAGTATGTAATATATTCTTACAATAAATTATTACGTTGATGAGTGACATTGAAAGGACCCACTTTGTGATCAAATTATTTAAGGTAAGGGTCAGCAATCTATTGACTAATTTTATCTAGCCCACCAAGTATTTAGCGAACAAACAATTTGTTCAAAAAATGGACTTAATAGCTAATTACTAATTGGGAAATATAAAATTGAACTTGTTTTTGCTTTACTGTTTTTCAAATTAGCAAAACATTTTTAAAAATCACATAAAGCCCCCAATATCAAAATGGTTGACAGCCTCTGGTCTCTGACTTCACTCTCGCACTAGAGTGGACTGCCGATGACAGTGAGATTGAGGTTAGATTTCGGTTGGGTGCACTGAGGGTGATTTTTCGTAAACGTTTAAACTCTCATTCCAAACAAATGTGGGTGCACTTCCTCTAGAATCGACCATATTCATCCCTAACACATTGGCGTAATTGGCATAAATGCGTAAAACCCGAACGGTCAGTAGACGCGGTGCTAAAAAAAATTAGCTGGGACTAGGTACAAATACTGTCACTGTGACAAAAAGGAACAGGTCCAATGGTGGAGCAGTAAAAGATTGCTCCTGCTCCACTAAAGGAGCAGTCTTTCCCATCCCCACTCTTTTCCAAGTTGATACTTGCCCTACAGGTGGTCAGCCACCCCTCCAAATGCGTAGTTTGAGTCTAGAGTCTCCTCTCCACAGGCGGCCCCCCCACCACGAGTCCGCTTCTAAAGCCGTGTCGTCCGCATACAGTACCAATCTGTGGATTTCGGAATGTCGCTCACAAACAGTCTGAAGAGGAGAGGGGTCACGAGTGAACCCCGAGGCCTGAGGCACTCCAGGTAGTGGAGAAGGTACGGCGAAGTGAATCATGAATGTACGTGAAGCTCCACGCATGCGCATATAGCCCGTTCATAAAAGCCACGCATGCGCGTAACCTACCTAGTTGCTACCGCTGCTCTTGGTTTTTAATAGATTCTACCGACGGCTTCTTCTTAGTACACCTTCCTCTAGTGAGTAGTGAAAGAATTAACAGACAGCACTGTTCCCCGGTTGGGAACGATACGACACCTGTGATAATTTCCGCGACTAACAGGTGAGTCATATACTATAAGGTTTTATAGAAACATAAGTGTTTCAAGGATGTGGGCAAAGCTTCAAAAACTTACTTTCGCTCAAATTATTATTATTATTATTATTATTATTATTATTTAGCACCGCGTCTTACTATCCGTTCGGGTTATACGCTTTAAGTACTAATCACGCTAATGGATTGAGAATAGGGAAAGTTGAATTAGAGGAAGTGAACCCGCATTTGCGTGGAGTGAGAGTGGAAAACCGTTTAGAAGCCCCCAGTTTACCCGACCGAGATTCGAACCTCAATCTTCCCGTTCTCAACAGTATAGCTCAACACGAAGCTATCGCGTTAGCCAACTACGCCACCAAGGCGGGTTTTAAGGCGTAGATTCTCACAAAATTCACTGGACATCTGAACCGTCACTGGGCCTCAATACAAGCCCTGTCATTTGGACAATCGAGAAGGTCGAACCAGATGATTTTTTACCTTGCTACGACTAGTAGGCTATTTAATTATGTTTGTATAATAATTGATCTCTAACCGAGATAAGTGATAAAGTGGGTTGTTTTAAAGAAAGCTTACTGGCATTAGCGGTGAAAGTGGATGTGAATTTAATAGTGTGGGAAACCAGCATCCAGCGTCACCGGAAATACTGTACATCATGATTTTAGCTGACGCCTTGGACCACGTGTCCTCCAATGTAGTCTCTTATTATAAACTGACATTCCTAACGCTAAGGTGTTTTCCTAGTTCTAGCGTTTTCTAATTAGTTCGTCCAACAAGAACATTATTAATTACTAAGTCTAAGAAACAGGATTGAGAATGATAGCTTAAGTGTAAATGCACCCATATTAGCGTGAAGCTAAAATATGAAAATCATATGAGAATAACCACCCCCCACAGTGCACTTGACCGAGATTCAAACCCCAACTTCCCAGTCAACTGCGATCAAATGGCTTACGCGTCTAGCACTATAGACTGCTCGGTCATCACTGCAGACTTTGAGTTAGTCGCATGTCGTGCTTGTGTTCAGACATTACATGCCAAATATCTTGTATGATTATTAATTACCAGCTTAAACTTTAATAACAACTATAGTTCTTACACTAATCTCCAACGCTAATTACTGTAGCCAGATTATCTCGCTCGTTAACAAGACTAACTAAAGAACAAAGATAAATGTTACTTTATTCTAGACCCAACCCGAAGATAAATCAGGACTTTCATTAAGTTGAACATTTTATACCTAATTAATTACACCCCTCCCATCTATGAGCAAGCATATAACTACGTAAGTTTCAATTTGTTTGGTTTGCCTGTTACAGGGAGTTCAGGTTGGGAATCCCGGCGGGGTGTACTTTGGAAGTTTTGCCTAAATGGTTTCCCAATGTCAGTTCACACAAATGCGGGTATATTTGCTCTAAATTCTCCCTTCCTACCTCACTAGCGTAATTAGTATGCACATAACTCTGGCAAATAGTGAATCACGGTAAAAAAAATCAATTAGATCCTTTGGTCAAAATACGTTGAGCTTGTGGATGCACTATATTTAGAACCCGTCCTCTTGAATCACCAAAACTTTGAGACAGATGTTCGAACAGAGTATAAATGTGTCTCGTAGTTGAATTTTTTAAGAACCGGAAAGTTTTTAACCCATCTCCATGTACAAAACCGGTTTTATAACAAAGCCGTCTTTTTTTACCGATACCAAATATTTTGTTAAGATTGTGCTTACAACCTTTTTAACCATAATATTTTATTTTATGTTTTGTTGGAAAATTACATTGGTTTATAAAACAGGAAGTCGAACTGGAACCAGAAACGATAATCGAAATTAACGGTTATGTTTAAGGAACTAGAACCGGAACAAGAAACAAAAACATAAATTGATTAAAAATGGAACTGAACTCGATATATATAGTTAATAAGGCTCTTATTAGTTCTTACTTTTAATAAAAAATAATAATAATGTATAGTTGCATTTCAAGCCCTTCTTTCTGAAACCTAATTATTTTGAAAATAAAACTTCCCCTTTTCTTACGAATTTTTGTGAAGTTAGAATAATAAATAAATAATGGTCACATTGTGTGAGGTTTTATCATTTTACTCTTTAGGCTAAGAGCTTAGGAAGATATATTTAACCTTGAGTGATAGCAAGCATCTAAGAAGGGGGAGTATAGAAAAATAAGAACCCGCACAATTTTACAAGATGTCAAAGCGGGCGGACCCGAATTGCGCCAGTTATTAAGGGATTAAAAACTGCTTACTAATCCCGGACCCGAATTGCGCCAAGTCAAGTTCAGTTAGTCGGTGAGGGTGGATGGGAGGGAGGGGGGAGGGGGTTTAACAAACAAAGACCATCGCAAACAAGCTCTCGCCACTTCATGTGTTTCCTCCCCTTAGTAAAGGAATGTAAAAACGCCCTAAGTGCCCTCAACAAGACTTGTAACAGTAGTATTGACATCCGTCTGTCCAATACTTATTAATTGTCTCGACAACAGTGACTGTCCCGGTGTATTTTTTAATATTTATTTTTCGGGTTTTGTGTGAACTGTGATAATATTAGCGAGAATTATTGATATGGAAATGATTTATAGTGAAAAAGGGAAAGTTCTGATTGTCTATTATAATTATACGTATCGACAGGTGAATCAATTAAAGTTGACGAGGGAAGAGAGGTGGAGATGAACTAAAAAGGACTGCAAGGCTAAAATATTTACTCTTGATGGTGGAAATATTTTCTCGCGGACTGAAAACGAACACAACCACGAACAACTACTAGATCAAGAGTTGAACAGAAGATCCATTAGCAACGCAGTTAAGAGGAAAGCTGAAGAGATTGAAGTAATGCCTTCAAAGTTAATCCACACAGAGGTACAGACACAGAAAAAAACTATAAAATCATTGACCTGCAAGGACTTTAAATGTATCAGGAATAACATCAACTACACTAAATTAAAAACACTGCCAAAGTTGCCTAAATCTTCCGAAGAAATTCAATTTGCCATAAATTCAATTGAAATAAAAACTATTCAAGACGAATTTTTTTTGTTGAGAAACTAAAAAGAGAAGGGGATCGTGATATTTTCTTGTGACTCGAATCTTGAGTATTTGTGTCAGAATGAAATTGTGTTAATGGATGGAACCTTTGAATACGCACCGAAACATTTTCTTCAGCTTTTTACTGTATATGGGTATTTCGAAGGGTCATACATACCTCGTCTTTTGCCTACTTAAAAACAAGAAAAAACAGAGCTACATTGACGCTATGAGAATCCTAAAGGAGGAGTGCGAGAAGAGACTTCACCTGCGACCTTTATACATTGTGATTGATTTCGAGCAAGCGATTCACGAGTGCATCGTGTCGACTTTTCCACAAACCAGGATAGTAGGCTGTCGATTTCATTTAGCGCAAGCATGGTAAGCAAAACAATTTTATTTTACACCTTTACATAAATAATGTTATATAGATTGTGACTTGATTAATATATTTTTCACTGTTGAAGATTTTTTAGAACTGCGTTTACTACCTGTTCGAGTAATAGGCCTCCTTATGTACTAATTATGCTAATAGGCTTTGGTATGAGATAGGTAAAATGCAGAGAAAGTGAATCCTAATTTGCATGTAGTGAGAATGGAAAACCATTTAGGAAAAACAACCTTCAGTTCACTCGACCAGGATTCGATCCACAACCTCCCAATCATCGGCTTGAATTTTTTTTATTCAAAGTGTATATCTGGGGAGTTTTTTCTAAATGATGAATAGAACTGTATAATCGATCTTCAGAAAATAATTGAACTATGGGCAGCTTACTAATGATTAATTAGAAAAAAATTAAAATTTCTCAAAAATATCTTTAGCAATTTTGATTTAAACATAGGCTACATTTTGGGTGTATTTAAGATGACAATTAATACTGTTTATTTGGTTTAGGGGGAAAAGTTCTTTTAAGGGTATTAGATTACTAGTTTTCAAAAACTCAAAGTATTTTTAACGATTTTTTTAAATCGGCGTGCATTTATAATGCATAATAGCATTGTGAGGGGCCTACTTAGTTTTGGGTAAATCAAACTATTTCAAGGATAGTTTTTTTTCCCCCTCGGGTGGCCGGATGGTCTAAGGCACAACTCTCCCTCTTGTCCTCGAGACCAGGGAGGTTGGGGTTCGAACCCAGCTGGGTGCACTGAGGGGGTTTGATCTTAAATGGTTTCCCACTTTCTCCCCACGCAAATGCGAATACACTTCCTATAAACTCAACATTCCCAATCCCTAACCCATTAGAGTAATTAGTACATAGGCTATAGACCGAATGGGCAGTAAGACGTGCTGCTAAAAAAAGGATAGTTTTTGGTGACTAGTATTCAAAAACCATTAGAAACTTGTGCGCTTAGTAAAATAAAACAAACATATGGTAAACAAATTTAAAACGCTCAAATTAAAAATACTAGCCAAATAAAATGATTTATTATTTGGTTTTAACACAGAGATCCATATAAGTGTAATTATCAAATCGTCGAATGATATTGTCTCTGCTGACCCATTAATTAAAAAGTGAATATACGCTATGATAAAGTATCTGCGATTCTGTCGTAGGCCTACTTTTTATTAGTTATTCTTGGCCATTTTAAACATATGCCGGCCAAAAAAAGTGAAATGTTTTCCTGTCTGTATGGGTGTCATCACATTTTTGTATATATGATTACGGCCACATTTTTTAGCTACGGTCACTGATAGGCTATTTTGTAAAATATATTTATGATCTGTATTAAATCAGACTATGATCAAAGAATGCTACGTTCCTATTTTCCTCCCTGCTTCCTTTTAATATTTTTATCATTAACATCCACAATGATTCCTTTTAGGTGGAGAAAGATTAAAAAGCTCAGTTTGGCTGCCACGTACAAAGACGAAAACTTGGATGGAGGGAAATGGCTCCACTACTGTTTTGGGCTCACTTACTTGAGGCCCGAAGAAGTAGAAGACGCTTTCTGCGAACTGATCAGCATCCAGCCAGCTGATACAAAACTGACGAGCTCCGCAGATTACCTAACTGAAACATATATAGATGAGATGGAGCAAGCGACATTCCCGCCGCGCATTTGGGCAGCTGACTCATCAGACTTATGGAGGACAACAAATGCGTGCGAGAGCTTCCATTCTAGATTTAATTCATCATGTGCTTCTCCACACCCAAACATTTTTGTCTTCGTACAAAATTTAAAATCGGTCCAAACTGACACGTACATTTGAATCCACAGTTTAAGAGAAGGTAATGTGCAAAAGACGGATAATAAGTCTAATTTGAAACAATCATTCATTGAAAAAAAACTTAAACAGTTTAGGAATGGAGAAATTTACAGATTAAGCTTAGGGAAGTGTGTGTCCTTCCAAAACTCCTTTGTATGACTTGTTTATATTATGTTTGTTATACTATTATTTAGCACACATATATCTATTATTAAAAATGTTTTAAAAACGGAAATTTCACTTTGATATAATATTGTTTGATTTTGAGCTAAATATAGTTAACTAAATTATATTTTTTGACTTGTGTCCTTCTTACCGCCAGACATAGCATTAATATTTGTTTATGTTCATAGTTGGTGCAATTCGGGTCCGGTCTTGGAGGCACTTTTAAGCTCTTGGCGCAATTCGGGTCCGAGCTAAGAGAATTGTCGCAATTCGGGCGAGCCCATCAAAGCTAAATATGAAAACATTTATTCAAAAGTGTTATTCCTAAAAGTTAAACAACTTAAGTTGTTGTTGGAGTGCCAGTTTGGAGGGGGTGAAAATTGTTAATTTTTTAACGCTGCCTTCAAATATCAAGTAATAAGTAGTTTATGTTAATTTTGAGTGATATGTGGTTTTATTATTTTATTAATAATTGATTATTTGAATTATTTGATAGGTGAAACGAAATAATATTACTCATTGCAGAATTTATTTAAATGAAAATATGACATAGTGAAAGCAGGTTTGCTCTTATCAGGCATCAGCGCTGATACAGACACCGACACGTTTACCGGAATGAACACTTCATTCTTTTTTAGTTGTCGACGTCGACAAAATATGTGTTCAAGAAAAAGGATAAATATTGAAAGTTTAATTACGTGTGTTACCCAGATTCCTTATGTATATATATATATAATGCATATATATACTATATATATATATATATACTGTGATTATATAATACTGCATGTATTATACTGTGTTCATGTTTATATTATATATAGGCACTGCATATATTGTATATAGGCACTGCATATATTATATATAGGCACTGCATATATTATATATAGGCACTGCATATATTATATATAGGCACTGCATATATATAGTTTATACTATATATTATATATTTGCTTCCTATATGTGTATATACTGTATGTATACACTGTGTATATATTTGATAAAACTTGTTCAACTGTAATTTTAAATTCGTGAAAATAAACTGTGTCTCCGCCAACCCTTCCATATGCTATCGCTTAGTCCGAATTTTCGCTAGTGAAATGAATGTTGGGAAAATATCTTTACTTCTTTAAGCTAAATTGTCTGGTCTTTCTGTAGGCTGCCTTTGTTCCTCTCTTTGATTATCAACAGACACTTCAGTTGAATGTGGCTCAACGCCTTTTCTATCTAAATGTAATTTAGTGTACTGGAAAACTCTTTGTTTGTATTTCGTCAGGTCATTAAATAAATTATTATATTCGCCATAATCTGCCTACCATGGTTTATTGGATGTATACATTTTTTTTTTTCAATTTTGGATGAACATGGTCAAGAAGTAAATATTCTTCATCAGATGATGAACTGTACATCTTGACGTTGGTAATAACATGTGACAACTGGCAGGTCTTTAGGCTTTCGTCTGCGTGCTCTGTGTACACCTTCACGCGCTGAACTTCGGCGTCAATCGATGCTGGAAGCTGGTAAGCAGGCAGCCTGCTTTCTGTCTGTAAGCACCTTTAGACCTAGAGAGAAGAAGAACCAACACCACACACGTCAGATATTCCCCCAAACATCCTCCGGACGACAAAGAGAGCCTCCCCATAACTAGACAAGGCAACATGCAAACAAAGATGGTACACAGACGCTAGACCATTCATTCTAAATAATACAAGTTAACTGTGGGAACAGAACAGACAGAGCGAGACACGATAACTCCACAAATATAAAACTATGCCATTCTATACCTCATTTATCTTTGTTTATTTGGTGGTAGCCCCACATATTTATAGTTTTATAGAAACTTTCACTTCTGGCCAGGTATAAACGTATCAATGGTACAATTATTCACGTGTAAAAAAATAATTTTAAAGCATTACACATTTTTTGGCGCTTTATATTTCTACCTCCAGTGAGGCTTGGGCCGGCCGGGGATAATGCAAGACGATGATTTATCGAGGAGTTTTTCTGCGAGTTGTAAGATTAGTAATTTTAGATGTGAAAACGTAAATAGCTTGTTATAAGAAGCTGTATCCTAAACAATGCTAATTAAAATAAATGGTACTCAACTCCGCATGGACTTTCTCACTCTATTGTTTAAAAATTGAGATATTTACTCAAAACTCGTAATATATGTTAAACGAAATAATATTCGCTAGCAAACCAAAGCATAAATTGCACTATATTTAGGTAAAACTTTTTTGAATCCTGGTTTAAAAATTTTATAATTTTATTTTTTAAGAATTAATGTCCTCATTTGTATGTTTGGAGCAGTAAATAAAGATCAATATTGGGTCCATAAGGGTCAACACTTTTTATTAAAATTTCGACTTCCGATTAAAATTTTCTACATTTTATTAGGTATTTCACATCTTCATGTCATCGCATTGATATTAAATTCCTCATTTATAAATTTTTACCAATACAAAAATGTAAATATTGACTATAGAGTCTAAAATGGAGATATAAAATTGTTGTACAAACATTTCTCCTAGGAGGTTTAAGGAAAAATAACAAACATTTTGAGATACTTACTTATATTTAATTGCTCTATGGCATTAAAGAATTATTGCATTAAAAATTAAGTAGTATCTCCTTACAACTAAAGCTTATAAAATGGTATTAATATATTTGCTAATATTTCAGAAACGGTTGGTTTTATAAAAATATATTTCATTTAAATATTTTTAATTTTTAATAGTACTACAATTTTGCAATAATAAGTTATTTAGTATCTCAAATAGTTGCAGAGATACGGAAATTTCAGTTTCTGTAAAGTACGCTAAATGTCATTTTCATGGTAAAATGAAAATAGCCAGTTTATTTATAATCTTAATAAACGCCTTGATACGAATTTTAATCAAAATCGTTAGAGCCAATTTTGCGAAAGTCGATTTTGTTCTCATTTCGCCCTTTATTAAACTGCTCTTAATTTTAAGTTTAAACAGACACACAGACAGAACGAAATTATAAAGACCACTTATTAGTGTTCGGGGGAGGGGGGGGGGTAATGAGACGTCGACATCCATTAACATTTCAGGTTAGTTGTTTTTTACGGTCGCAATACTTTACCTTTAGTGATCGAAAAGTTAAAAAATATACACATTTGCGTATAGCTCGAAGGTTTTTTTTATAAACATTTGTTGTGAATAAAATATTTGTATTATAAATAGATCTATATATTTACAATGATAAGTAATTTCATATCTCAAATTGTTTCGGAGATGTGATGAAAAAGTGAGAGTTTACGCATCAGAGCGCAGCCCTTAAAATAATTTTGCCGAAATATTGAAACTAGCACTTTTGTTTAAAATAAATATAGATGTTTTAAAATGAAATTTAATCAAAATCGTTTGAGCCAATTTTTATAAAATCAACTTTTTCTCTTTTCGCCCTTCAGTAAACTACCCTTAATTTTAGGGTTAGATATCCAATTCTAAAAAAATCCCCGGGGCAACCCTATAAAAACCCTTGATACCAAGTTTTAGCCCGATCGGTAAAGTAGTTTAGGCTCTAGTTGGAGGTATAGACAAACAAACGGAATTTCAAAAAACACTTTTTCAGATTCGGGGGGCTATGAAACGTTGAGATTCATCAAAATCTCGAGTTCGATTTTTTTGACGATCACAATACTTTCTCTATCTGTAAGATAGCGAGAAAGTAAAATTATCCGTTTAGTTGTGCTAGTATGTTAGAGATGAGTAAGGTAGGAACTAGAGGGAATGTCTACACATTTGCTTGGAGAGAAAAGATAAAACCCTTTAGGAAAATAACTCACCACGCCTTGCTGAGATTCAAGCCCCGACCTCTTCAACAAGGGCAAAACAAACTAGATGAGCTTGACATGTAGTTTGCGTGCCTGTCGATGCTTACTTGACACTATTTACAATATACCAACGATAATTATATCATTTTAGTTTCATTTTCATTCACTGACTGACTTTGCTATGAGATGAGGCACTGATTGGTCAGTTGTTACACACAAAATAGAAACAATAAACAGAATGAATGAAGTATGAGCACCCTGAAGCATTGATTGAATCTATTGTGAGTCTTATGTCCTAAGCTTAGTCCACATCACCACGTCACATCAGAACTACATTCCAACCCCTCAGGGTTTGAAAGAAAACTCTCCCCTAAAGGCTGTTAATCATCGCCTGAAGCCCAACCCCACCACGCTCTTGACCCTGACCTTGTTCTTGTGTTCTTGTTTCAGTAGCAGAGGCGACTATGACCTCCACTCCAGTTAGGAGTGTAACAGCACTGTTGAGCGTAGCAGCTGTGGGACTTTTAAGGTAACACCAACTTACATCGGTGGGCATGTGGACCAAATGTCAGGCTCGTCTAGTCTGGTTCGCTGGTGATGGGAGATTAGGATTTTAATCCCAAACGGGAATACTGAGCGTTTTTCTCATTAACGGTTTAATACTCAATTTCCAAGCAAATTAGGGTACATTTCCGCTAAGCTCTATCATCCTCATCCCATCACATTATTTTAGTGAAATTTGATGAGTCCTGATTGCTGGTAAGAAGTTGAAGCAAAATAAATCCCAACAAATAATATGAAATTTGATGATCCGTTTAGTATAGTCATTCACACAATTTAACCCTTTTATTTTTACAGTTTAAATTTTCTAAATAAATTGTATGACACAATCGTACAAACTTTCTCCTATAATATATTGGATTTTGTTTTACAAAAATAATTTTTCAATAAACTATTAAGTAAGTTTGACTCATAAAACAAACCCATCATCTTATTTATATTTCTAAAAATAAAAATACATATTTTTAAATATAAAATTCAATTCACAGATACCCATTTTGAACAAATCTCAAACGTTATTTTCGATAGATATCAAATATTCTAAAGATTTTTGTAAGTTGACTACCCTTGAATTATATTATTTAAAAAAATTAAACAGCCATTATTATTTAGCATGCGAAATTTTCTTCAAATACCATTTTAAAACAATTCGTTAGAGCTATTTAAAAAAGTCCAATTTATCATAAATTAGTCATCACTCATCAGTAAACTACTTTAAAAGATTAATATACATGTATATATACGTACCTCTTCACGCCATTCCCTTACGGGTTAGGCAAGCAACTGTAGGGCCTACATATAACTAAAACAATTAACTCCGTATTTAATCCATCCTCACTCCATACTTCTCTTTCTCTCTATCCTTGCAAACTCCCTTCGTCCAACAACATCCATACACTGAGTCATAAATGCTCTGTTATTCTTAAAAATCATAATGTTTCTCTTTTTCACACATTCGTTTACAACATTTAATCACGTATTATATGGCCAACTCCTTACTTTTGATCAACTCTCGTTACCTTCATGTATTTCCTTCGCCACTCATCCTCTCAACATGGCCAAACTAACGTAAGACGCTTTTTTCACATTGACCTACTGGATTCCCTTTCAAACCGCACTCCTTCAGCACCAAGTCATCACTGACTCTGTTCATAAGAGTTTTTCCACAAACATTTCTTAGCTATTTCATTCCAACCGCATTCACTTTTCTCTTGTGTTCCTCCTGACAAACCCACGCTTCACATTCATAAAACAAGGTTGACGTTAACTCACTTTTATATACCGCCATATTTGCCTCGTTTGCTAATTAATTCTTTGCAATAGTCCACATACATCCAACTACTCTCCGAGATGCATTCACCCATCTGTCAATTTCACCATCTTTCTTTCCATTTTCACAGAACATTCTGTCCATACATACAAAATTATTCACTTGTTTTGACAGTTCTCCATTTATACTAAGTTGACCAACATTTCCTAATCCGTCCTCATAAAAAAACTACCACCTTAGTTATGGAGGCATTATACGAAGATCCATTCTGCCCATCCCCACATTCAAAAGTAATAATGCATTCTGCAAGTTATTTTCACTCTCAAGTATTAATAAGGCAACATCTGCATATAACAGCCCTTTCACAATAAAATTGTCCATTTATACGCCAATATCATCCTCACAAACACAACCTTGTCAAAAACCGTGTTCAATGTCAAACCATTCCATATTTAATTTACTAACCATGCATTCACGCCATACTCTCAGGGCCGGATAAAGGAATTCGGGGGCCCGGGGCCACTTACAATTTTTTTTTAACATGAACGGCTCAAACAAAATTAAAACCACGTGCAATAGCACCCATTATTTAATAATTACACAGAAAATAAACAATATATTTATATCTCAGTTTAGATATATTTGATATATATTTTTTACAGTTTCTTTTACATAATTAAATAATTTAGATAATATTAATAATAATAAAATAATAATAAAAATACAGAAAAGTTACTTGCCAAATCATAAAATATATTCACAATTTTTTCAAAGGTTTTACAAAATAAAAAAATTAGAGTTGCCATTGCTAACACAACTCACAATGGCACTTTGATTTTTTTTTTTTTTTCTGGAACAACTTGATCAAAATACAA
>CABFVX010004349.1:7266-44853 GCA_902151425.1 Timema shepardi | reverse complement strand
GCAATCGTTTGTTCTTCGTTTGTTCCGGATTGTTCCGCAAAAATTTTCGTTTGTTCCGTTTTGATAGGCCCACAAATGATATGTTTATATTGGGGGGGGGGCAACTTCACGGTAGCCCCCCCATTTGTAAAAATTCAAGTTTTTATGATCGCAATCGTTTGTTCTTCGTTTGTTCTGGATTGTTCCGCAAAAATTTTCGTTTGTTCCGCATTCGTTCTTGCACAAATGGGACGTGAACTTGTGGTGCTTTGTTTACTAGTGAGGGGCCAACTTCACGGTAGCCCCCCCACTTTTAAAAATTCAAGTTTTTATAATTGCAATCGTTTGTTCTTCGTTTGTTCCGGATTGTTCCGCAAAAATTTTCGTTTGTTCCGTTTTGATAGGCCCGCAAATGATATTTTTACAATGGGGGGGCCAACTTCACGGTAGCCCCCCCACTTGTAAAAATTCAAGTTTTTATGATCGCATTTTTTTTATCTTAAGGTTGGCCCGACATTTGTCTTCCCCCCTCCCCCTATGCTTCCTAACTACTCCTCCCACTCCAATACCCCCGTACATCCTTCTTCTAACCCACTCGTCTCTTAACACACTATATTTTGAAGTTAATAGGCTCTAGGTGCCACCCCTACAATTTAACCCCTCTACCTAAAACCACAATTGCAGAAAATTTTCCTATTCAAAATTTCCCGGAAACCTTCCATCTCTACCGGTAGGTCGAGTTTCAAATCTCAACTGGTGGTTTTCCATATTCACGCTAGTCTGAGCTTACTTCCGCTAAAACTCTCGTCCTCATTTTTTGGATTAAGCCATTAAGCTTGATCTTGATGATAATTAAAAATAATAAATGTAAAAATACATAAGAAGTAATTGTTAAGTACCCACCCACCTCGGTGGCGTAGTTGGCTAACGCGCTAGTCGTTTTGAGCCCAACTGCTGAGGACGGGGAGATAGATCAAGGTTCAAATCTAGATCGGGTGAACTGGGGGTGGTTTTTTCTAAATGGTTTTCCACTCTCTCCACGCAAATGTGGGTTCACTTCCTTTAATTCAACCTTCCCAACTCTTAATCCATTAGCGTAATTAGTACTTAAGCTACCCGAACGGGTAGTAAGACGCGCTGCTAAACAATAATAATAATAATAATGTTAAGTACCCAACATTGACAAAATATTGTTGTAATTAAATTATATTTTTTCAAATGGACCCGATCTATAACATCAAATGTGATAATTGTAGATCAAATATCATGTGTATAGGCCTATTAAAGTAGATTTTGTAATTGGCTTGGATTTCATGCTAAGATTCTTCCCGTGATGGTTTGTATAGTACACAGGTTTTCCTTAAAAGGCAAACACAGTATATGCAAATTAGATAGGTGGAACTGTACAGTGTTGGGAATAGTTAAAATTGTTTCAGTTAATTTATCTAGTTCAATATTTCAGTCATTCAACAATTTATGACCTAAGCCCATGCCCTTGAAATTATATACTGTAACTATAGATATCGGGGCAGTGGTGCATATTGCTTGGACCAGTGGGTAGTTGACACTCGGTAAGATAACTTTGCTAAACAATCTGATTAAATGAACAAGACAAAATGCTCTGCAGTCACCTTCCTCTGTAAACCTAGCTGTATAGTAACTTTTTTCTTAGTCGTTATTACTGTTGCGATTGTATCGCGGTACTTCCACTTTTCCGAATTCCTCAGAATATTTCCCACCATGAGTCCTTGAATCTCCCTTTGTTGTAACGTTCTGATCTCCTGCTTTTCCTGACATTCAAGGGCCATATGCTCTGGCGTTGCCGCCTCTCCACAATCGCACATTGCCGTATTCGTTAGTCCTATCTCGTGAAGGTTTTACCCGTACGGTCCTTTCCCTGTGATGTATTGTACCAGTCCCTCCGAGGGCCACAGGACTCTTTCACTCCCACTTGGAAAGAGTTGAAAAGTTCTTCATCCAATTGCACTATTGCGCCATTGATTTTGCCACTCATCCTCCATAGCCTGATTCACATCCACCTCACTCAGTACCCCCAGTCCCATAAGCCTCTTTACTTCATGCATGTTTCCTTTCCTCAGCCAGTACAGCGTACCCCTCGTTCGAATTTGAAGGCTCAGGGGATAGATACCCAGAGCCACACACAACGCTTCTGTAGCCACCGTACAGTACGCCCCGGAGAGCCTCAGAAGCACATTCCTCTGTAGCCTCCGCAGCATCCTGGACGGTTGCACCTACTTTAACCTTGCTGCCCATATGCTAGCTTCATAGCCATCAATGGACAGCAATATTTCTTGGTGGTATGTTGCAATCCCCTTAATTAATAGCCTAAGCCTTCTTTGTCCAATACTGATGGTTTTATTAATTACTTTACGCGCTTTCTCAAACTTTTGCTCCATATGAACTGTTTAGCTAAGTTTTTAATCTAGTGTCAGCCCTAGGTACCTTGTCGTCCTGCTTCATCCTATCGTCCTCCCATCTATCTTGAGGATCGGATCTCTAGCTAAGGACCCTCAGAACAGCATATAGGCTGTCTTCGCCGGTGCCATTGTTAGTTTTGCTGATTTACACCAGATATCCAATTCCATTAACATCTGGTTGCCATTTTAATCAATTTCTCTCCTTGAGTTTCCCTCTACAATTATCAGTAAGTCCTCAGTGAAGGCAACCAATCCAGCCACCTCAGAGAGTGCTGCTATCAATTCCATACCTGGTTCAAGACCCACATCCCAGAACACCGGCCCACTAACAGAACCCTGGGGACATCCTTTTGTTAGTTTCTTTTGTAGACTTCTTCCCGGACATCGCAGGGTGGCATACCTGTTCCTGCAATAATCCTTAAAGATTTTATAGAGGTGACTTAGACTATTTATGTCTCTCGGTTGCTTGAATAGCGCCGGCCACCACAGGTTATCGAATGCCCCCAGTATGTCCACGAATAAACCCATCACATATTGTTTCCCGACACGATTTATTAATCTCATCGCCATGGTTATCGCATCCTCCATCGATTTGCTTCTCCAAAGTCCGTACTGTCTTTGATGAATGTCCTTATGCCAACGTAACCTTTAACATAGTATCTTTTCTTGAAGCTTTCCCATGGTATTTAAAAGGCATATCAGATGGTATGACTTCGAAAGCTGGGGGTCTTTGTCATCTCCCTTACTCAGCATTACCACCTCAATCACTTTACAGATGTTCGGAATACAGACCTGAGTGAGGCATTCATTGATGAGCTGAGCTAAAAAAGGTAATATGGCACTCTTTGGTTCTTGTAGCACCTCTGTCCTTATGTCATCCAGTCCCGGTGCTTTTTTCTTTTTTAACAGTATTATTTGTCTAGTTACTTCGTCTTCAATCACCGGATCCTATGCATCATTTCCATAATCATTATCTCCATTTAGCATCTCCCTCCGCCATCTCTTTTGTACTTCACTTTCCCCTTCCTCTGTATCATCTGGTAATAAGGTCACCAGTAGTATTTCAGCAGTCTCCACCCATCCAGTAGTCATCCCTCATACATATCTTTTTAGAATAGTATCGATAAAATCCTTAACACCCCCTAGGACCTCCTTAAAGTTTACCGCCCCCTTGTAAATAAAAACGAACGCCCCGTGAGGGGCGTTACAGCGAAGGTCGGGAAACGCTGGAAAAGACCACTTCAAGAAGGTGAACTAATTTGACTAGTTCACTTGGAAGAATAATTCAAATTGAACAAATCGTTTGCGAACTACACATCTTTAGTAGTGTTCACATATTAAATGTTTTTAAAGAATATAAATAACAGTAAGAAAGGGATGAATGACTCGCTCGTGATTTGAAATTGAAGCTTGTTACGATAATTATATTTCTCCCTTACTAATTTTGAAATACTGATATTATTACAGGCCTGGGCATTAGTGTATTCACGAAAATACATAATTTGTGAAGATATATGACGGCATTAAAAGTAAAACAGTTTCTTGCTGTTTTTTATAAACCATTTCTAAAGCCAACCGTAAAAGCATTTATTTGGTTAATAGTGACTGCAAATGGCTTTGTAACAGACATAAGTAACAAATTGAAGATAATTTTATAAACTTATATATTTGAAAAAAATATGCTCCAACCATTATCTAACAATGTATAGCTATTTTTCTCATATCAGAATAAAGTAGAAGCTGCTGTTTTAAGTTGACTGAATATTGACGTAGTAATCGATAACATAACTGAAATGTCCTCTGGTTTAAATTGATTAATAATAAAAATATTACTACTGTGACTCCCTCATTCAGCTTACATTGAAACATAGTTTTAGTGTTATTTATTAAAGTACGAAAAGAGCCGCCATATTTGTAATCCTCAGGGCCGCTTGGAGCATACAGTTCACCTTTGCTACTTTAGTACATGTTATTTTGAATGTTTGGTGTAAAATCACACCTTAACTTGTACGTGTTCCAGCTACTGGTGGTGGCGTCAAAGAAAAGGGGATCAAAAGCCCCCTTCAAGATGGCGCCGTGTTGGAGAGTTGGCGGAACTAACCGTCTTCCCGCTCAAATCCGGCAGAGGGGTCCAACTAGAAGAGGCAGATTGCACCGAAATAGGACTGCGTACGCGTGAAGAGGGTGTCTTCCAGCTTAGAGACAGGTCGAGATACTGATTATTCTTCCTGGTGGCAATTTAAATTAACAATTATTTAGATAAAATCCGATTTTCATAGGAAGCCCATGATTTGAAAACTGGAAATTCATTTTGTCACGATGGTGGAAAAAAATATTATACTTGTATTTACTTTCTTAGTCCATTTATTCAATAATGTAACTTGCAAATCATACCTCAATCCACAGTAAAACATTATTGAGAGATTTTATAACTTTTAATAAATCAAATAAGACTTTCAATCAACGGTGATGGTTGAAAGTGGGTTTCCTATTTAAAAAAATCAAGGGTTTTATGTCCATAACATCATCTCAAGTCTTTATAAAGAAAAGTTTGGAAAAAATCAGGGGGTTTATGTCCATTACATCATCTTAAGTATTTATAAGGAAATGTTTGGAAAAAATCTAGTTTTTTATGTCCATTACATCATCTTAAGTCTTTATAAGGAAATGTTTGGAAAAAATCAGGGGTTTTATGTCCATTACATCATCTCAAGTCCTTACAAGGAAATGTTTGGAAAAAATCAGGGGTTTTATGCCCATTACACCAAGTTTTAATAAGGACAGGTTTGGAAAAAATCAGGAGTTTTATGTCCATTACATCATCTCACGTTTTAACAAGGAAATGTTTGGAAAATATCAGGGGTTTTATGCCCATTACACCAAGTTTTAATAAGGACAGGTTTGGAAAAAATCAGGAGTTTTATGTCCATTACATCATTTCACGTTTTAACAAGGAAATGTTTGGAAAATATCAGGAGTTTTATGTCCATTACATCATCTCAAGATTTAACAAATAAATGTTTTTCTTAAAACGTACTAAGGGCCGGCAGGCTCTAGGGAGAAGGGGGCAATGTCAGTAAGTTGCCTAGCATAGAAAATTCAGAAAGCTGTCAAAAATGAAATTATAATCTTATATATATTTAAAAAAAATATTCACAACCTATGAAGTAAGGTTGGGAGTCATGTAAAAAAAAGTAACTCTTCAAAAAGATGTATTTAGACTAGCAATAATATTTATTTAAAATACACTCTACTATACTTACTAAATATTCAAATTTTGCTCTCAATGTGACGTGTAGATTTTCATAATTTGTTTTTAATTTTGATTTTATAAAATGTTCTTAAAATGTTGTCTTTATGATAAGACCCCGTATGAGAAGTATGCATTTGTATATTATTATCAAAATAAATATTTTCCTTTAGTAAGATTCAGGGATTATAGTTTTTAAATTGATTTATCTTTTGTAAGGTAACCGAAGAATTTGATTTTTTTAGTTAAAATCTCAAAGACTATTGACACGAGAAAAAAACTTTTTCTATCATGTTTAACAGTAAAGTATAATTTTGTTTGTGTCTTGAGTGGGGAGGGTGGTATATTCATGCTTTTCCTAGGGTGGCAAAAGGGCACGATCTGACCCTGAACGTATTTCTATCTTATAGGTAATTGTGTTTGAAGTGTATGTGGGATCTGAATCAGTTGGGAAAGAGAATAATGTTAACTCTGAAAAGTAGCAAGCTTACCTTGTTTGTTTCTATTGTGGTGTAGCTTATATGGTAGGTACAAGGTGACAGGACCGGCCTAAGGTAAATTTTCACCTGGATGGGATTGCTTTTTGGCACGCTCTGTATTTTTTTAATGAGAATGGAAGCTCTGAAGCATCAAAACCACTAAAACAATCTCTAATTTCATGTTATGACCTTATTAAAAAATGACTATTCATTAGAAGAAGACTTATTTTATATTGTTTAGTATTTCATTTTAATCTCAGAACTACATCATTTATCGTGAAACATCATTGAAAATGAGTTAATTTTTTACATTTTAAATATATTTTTAGAATTATTAATTTTAAATTGTAAGGTTTTTAATCATATAAAAACATGTTAATACCTTTCATCTCCCTTTTGACTAAGGGGACGGCCAGATGGCGAGCGAGCGAGCGACTAAAATATAAAATAGAACACATTGGTTGTAATGAGAGGTGGCCAAACCGGAGCGTGCGCGCTCGACCCGGTACAGTCTAGTTTACAGACGCTAGGCAATAATAATGTATGTTGGTTCATTGAGTGCTAGAAAAACTCATTTGGACATTTTCATTTTTATCGATAGGTTTTGCACACTTGCTACTAACGGCCTAATTTAATTGTTAAGATCATAAACCGTACCTATATNATATCAGATATATATATATATATCTGATATTTTAAAAATCTTCAATATTATCAAAGTAGGCCTTTACAAATAAGAATCACCATTAGCGTGGAGAGAGGATGAGAAAACCACAAAAATAAATCACTTGTCAAAAACCACCCTCAGTTCACTGAGCCAAGATTCGGAGCCTCCTTGTCAAAAACTATCGAGAGCTATCTGCCAATCACGCGCTCGCTCGCGCGCTCTCCAGTTTGGCCACCCAGTCGCTTGCACGCTCGCTCACACGCTTGCCAGTCTGACTTGAGCCCTAAGCCATATTTTAAATTAACAAACCCCTTGTTACATAACGTGGGATTTCTGAACTTAAGCAACACGTCTCGGTGCAGCAGGGAGAGTGGAATGAGAGATAAGACCAAACAGTCAGCATATTTGACCCCCTTCTTTTCTTCTAGACCTGCTGACTTGGTGCTTACACACACAATGACAATGATTCAGGACATCTAGGGCAGAGGGATTAACAGAACGAATTGGTCATTTAGTAGAAAGTCAGTAGATAACGTGATATTGGAGCGGAAGTGTATGTATCAGTTTTGAAAATCTAGCTACATTACAAATAACTTGTTCGGGTTTAACCATGCATATAATTTAAATACTTAATTTTCTCGAGATATTACAGTGTGATTGTGATTAGTATTGACGCTATAATAATTAATAGAACTTTCAATTTTTTTCTGTAGTACTTAATATAATTTAATAATGAAGCGTATTTTTGAGTGTGGGGATAGTAAAAGGAAAGAGGCTCAGGTGTTTCAGAAACGATCTGCTCTGTTACCAAAATTGACTAATTATTTTGCAAAACAAGAAAAAGGTATGAGTGCATGTGAAAGTGTAAATGTTATTAAAGCTACTGTTGGTGCTGATAATCTAGAAGAGAAGCACAGTGAATAAATATACACTTATATAGAAGCTAACAAATCTAATGATGAAGCAAAGGCACAGACCACCGAATTTGAAGTAAGTACCTTTGGATTTGTCACTTCCCTCCAACGATCAAATTATAATAGAAAAAAACCCCACTGACATACCAGTCTTTGAGGAAACGAATATTAATTTTTCTAATGATCCAGGCCATTGGAGGCCAATAAATGATCAGGATCCAGAATATTGGGTGCTTAATGGTCCCTTAGCTTGTCAAAACAAAGATTCAAACTTTACCAAATCCAAGCGTTCTTACACAGAGATAGATAGATAGATAAAGAGAGAGGGGAAGAAAAGAAAATTGAAGCAAGTGCAGTGGACATTTCCTAATTCATAAATATATTTCCGTATATTTTTATCAATGATGGCAACAAATTGTGATAGAGAACGTTCGTTTTCAAGATTGAAAAGAATTCTCAATGAATTACGAACTACGATGCTTAAGAAGAGTTTTAATTGTTTATCTTTAACGAGCATGGAATTTGAATTATCGAACCAAATTTACTTCTTTGAATTAGTAAAGAATTTCGCTTCTATGAAGTTAAGGGGAAAAGGGGGGGGGGGATCTTTGATGGGTTAAGACACGCTTATAAATTCGTGAGTACATTTGATAATTTTCTTTACACAGCATTTTAGTTTTTCGGGGATGGATGCATTTTACTACTGGGAAAATATTTTGTCTTTGTCATATTGCATTAAACAGCCTTTTATTATTTTGAATACACACAACAACAAAGAAGAATGCAGTGATACAAATAAAAACAATATTAACATTGTTTCTAGATTTTATAGCGTAGAAAATTAAAAATATGCTCACCTAAATCGCAGAAAAACGTAAATATAAAAGGGAATGGAAGTTCCTTAACATTACGCCAACAATATTTTAGTATTCAAAACACTATAAGTTTATTTTTACAAATTATTCCAACCTAGCCTTCTATTTGACAACAAAATGTTCTTCCTAAAATATGTTGTTCTGGTCAAGCTATATCCCGAAATTTAGATGAGCACATAATTAATTTTATATAATCTAGAAACAATATAAAATTACTATTATTGTTTTTTTTAGCACTGCATCTTACTACCTGTTCAGGTTATACGCCTATATACTAATTACGTTAATCTTAAATCTAGGACAGACACAACATCCAGCCACCGGCTGTTAGTTCGTCACTGTGAAAGGTTAAACCCACATTTCACCAATTATACATTTTTCGACCTAGCCGGGTAATGAACCCGAGGCCCTCAGTTCCATAGACAGATGCGCTACCGACTGAGCTAAAGCGTCGGACTATTCTTAATCAATTCACTCCATCCGTGTTGTGTGTATTAGAGATTAAAACAATTTTTTATATTATTAGACAAACAATATAGTTTTCACAGTAATAAGATGCACACCATCACCAAGTAGTTATTTAAAGCCTTCACCCTCTAACTAGCTATTGTGACAATTTTAACATTTTCAATCAATGCAAAAAATGTTCTAAAGAAGATGTGTTATACAAATGGAGAGAGGAAGAGGGGCCTTAAAAAAGTTAGGGTTCATGGCCTCCAACTGCCTTAAAGACGGCCCTGAGAAATATACTAGACTAGACTAGTCCTTGTGTCTAAAAAATATTTTCACAGGCGAATAAACAATTATGGTGATAGTTTCAACGGTCTAAATGGCAAGTTCATTTAGTCTGGTTTGACCGTGATGGGGTAGTCGGAATTCGAATCCTGGCTGGATTTACTGAGGTTTGTTTGTTCCAAATAGTTTCCGAATCTCCCTCCACGAAAATGCAGGAATATTTCCTCAAAATCCCCTTCCTGATCACTACCTTATCTAACGGGTAGCGAGACTTGATATAAAAATAAAGTTTTTAATATTTCCATATTTCTATCCCCCACCCTAGGTTCTTCCTGGCTTATGACGAGCGGAACGGTGAGTTCAAGACTGCTAGGACCTTCCCGAAGATGGTGCTAATCACTGTGACAGCTAAGAGCGCCTCCAGTGTCATGTTCGAGGCTCCGGGCATGTCCCCTATACTGGTGGATGTACCGGACCAGTCCCGGCCCGTCGCAACTTGCACGTGAGAAATTACAACTAGTTGAATTTATATTGTTATTATTACTGAAGGGGAGCTAAAATTAAGAACACCATCTTTGTGTTGTGATGGATGACTGCATGCCAGCGATCCGTATAGCTATAGACAGTTGTTTTTAAAAGGAAAGAGGTATTACCTTCGGTGGATCGTGGCAGAGGGGTAAAGGGGTCCTAAATGCTGTTATTTTAGCACGGCGGCTTACAAACCTTTCGAGCTATACGCTCATGTACTAATTACGTTAATACTTCTACGGATTATGAAGGTTGCGTTGGAAAGAAGTTTACCTGCAGTTGGCTAGAGAGAAAGTAGAAAACCATTTTGGAAAAATCACCATCAATACACTTGACTAAGATTCAAATCTCAATCTCCCCGTCATCGGTGGGCTGGTCTATTGCGAGAGAAGCGCCATGGACCATGCGGCCACTTAAGTGGGTCTAAATTATTTTGTTCATTGGTAGGGGTAGGCTCACAACATGTGTTGAATCATATTGAAGGGGAGTGCAGCTAATAAAGTTTTTTTAGTTCCTAAGGGTAAAGGGATTGAGGTCATATTTGCGCAGGTGAGGGGGGTAGTGGTGTCCTACCTGGGACTGTAATGGGATTGAATGGGGTAAAGTGGAGAGAAAGTTCAGGCATTCCTTGCATTGATCTAACGTCTAGAATGACACGAAACGTCTTTATGAGGTCAGCACGGCTGCGATGGATGTTTCCAGAAGCCAAGTAGTTATATCAGTAATTTGAGTTCTGGAAACCGATTGGGGATGATTCTCGAAAGCACTCTGTGAAGCACAGATAAGAAAGTGATGATCTTTTAGTTGTTACAATCTGCTATCACCTTTCTTGGACAGTTTTACCATCAAACCCTATATGTTTGTCCCAAAAATATTACATTATTTTGATTTTTAGTTTAACGACTTGAAATATGTATTTTAATTTTAATTAGCCACAGCATTAGTTTTATTTATTTGAGGTATTTAACGTGTACTTTTTTGAACCAATTGCTCATATCAGAATACAAGAATTTATAAGAGCGAAGGCCGAGGGTTCATAACAATTTGCCGGAAAATATATTTCACATAACTTCCAGGATTATTTTACATTCCACAATCGACATGAAACCAACGGCTTTACTTCCCCTCCGAAAGAAGTTGTTCTACGGATTTTTATCGTTCAAGAAAAATCCGTCGACCCAATATGGGTTTGAATCCACGATCACCGGGTCCAGAGGCGAGAACCTTTTCTTCTCGATCAGGTTCCTGATGACCGTGCCTTCTTTCAGGATGTGGGCCAATGAGAGGATTCTCGCAGCTGACTGCGGGGATGAGGTTGCCCTGTGGCTGTCCCAATACATCCTGGGCAGTGACAAGAACATCAGACTGGGTTACTACCTCACAACCGTCGTCTCCAGGAGGAAGGTTGTCAACACCGCCATCTCTAAGAGGGGATACAGTGAATTCAGGGACAAGGACTTGGTAAGAAATAACAGTTTAGAAAACATCATAGCACTTTTATTCGCATAGGATTTGATAAGGTATGACATTTCAATTTACATGTAACTGCTGCTTTTTACATGCCTTAATGATACACTTTAACTTGTGGGAAGTGTACCCATAAGGTAACATCTTTTCCCTTATGTTCTCATCATTTTGTCTTTAACAAGGATGTTTTCATAAATACATATACTTTTTTTACATATTATGTTCATCATTTTTATGTAAGACTAATTTTTAAATTCTTAAAATTTCATAATTGGTCAGTTTTAAATTGCACATTAAATTTTTTGTATTTATTGTATGTTTAAATTGTTTTTATTCAACATTCTATACTTCAATTTTTTTTTTGCAACATCTGTACATAATTTTTAGTGAATTTTCACTGATTTTATCCATTAATTACATTAAAATATTATTAGTAGATCTATTTTCAAGTCTTGTTATTTTGTTTCATAAGAAGGATAACATTTTTTTATCAACACGTCTTACTACCCGTTCGGGATATACACACATGTACCAATAGCATTACTGTATTAGGGACACGTAAGGTTGAATATAGATGACATGCATCTACATTTGCATGGAGGAAGAGTGAAAACCAATCTATGGAAAAACAACCTCAGACAGCTGATTGGGACTCTAGCTCTATCTCCATACCATCGACTGTCTAGTAGGCCCTATATTGCGAGAATGACGCACTAAGCCACTCAACCAACGAAGTGGTAATAAATTAAATTATACCTAAAGATTCCACGGTATTTTATTTATAATCTGACCAACAAAATGTATATTTAATAAAACTACAAAAACACTGATCTTATATCGCACTCCCTTAAATCACCTCTACTTAAAAGATGGATTTCTTTGACTATGTCTTACTACCCATCTGAGATATTCGAAAATAATATAGTTAATGGGGTTATTTAGCTTTCAATTTATAAACTGACTGGTTATATCAACACAAGAATAACAAAACGTTTTAATTCTAGAACAGACACAACACCCAGTGTTCCGACCGTCAATTCTTCGTTCTGAAAGAATAAGCCCAATGATCCACCAGATTGTTTATTTAGGGCTGTGTCGGTAATCTAACCTGAGACCGTAAGTTCAGTAGACAGATGTGCTACTGACAGAGCTAAAGCCCGTATCACACGACACTAGCTCGTACTTGAAATCCAGTGTTAGCTAGCACTCTCTAGCACGTCATCATCTAGCGTCGTGTGAATCAGAAAAAGTATACTGGTTCTGCCACTTGGTACTGGCTACATACTATTTGTGAGAATATAACAGGTGCTATTTTCGTACTAGTCCTACACCAGTCTGTGTAATTCGACCAATCAATGCGCGCTGAGACTGTTGTGTAGAGAAATGGTATAAATGACGCCAACATGGTCATCGGATGTGATTTTGTTGTTGGCAGAAAATTATTCTAAACATCCTTGTTTATATAATACCAAATTGCCACAATATGACAATATATTTAATTTAAAACATGCCATCTAAAAACGACAAACTGTGTTCCTGACACAATTTTAATCTAAATAAACTTGATAGCATGCCTACCTTGGGTGTTTTTTTTTAGAATATAAAGTGTGCGTAGGCCTAAAAAAGAACATTTGTGTATCAAGGATACTGTACTTGGACACCCATGGGCTTAAGAGCCTCTGACCACATTGTAAATAAATGAATAACAAATTTAGTGAGATACTAAACGTTTGTGTCACCCCGAATGTATATTACTTAACCTCCGAATGTATCATATTTAGCATCCTGCAACCATTATTTCGTCTTTACAGCCAGTCCCTTGTCCATATTCTTTTTCCTACGCTCCCTCTCATAATTTTCAATATCTTTATTAGTAATTAATGCAGCTGCTGTACCCAAAATTAATCTCCGACGTTCGATAAATATTTGCACTGGAACCTAGTACCAAACTAGCAGCATGTGAATACTCTAGTCCCGTTACCATTGTACTAGCTAGTATACAGATATCTAGGCGCTAGCTAGCACACTGGATTCCTAATACAAGCAAGTGTCTCGTGATAGTAGCTTAAGGTGTAAAACGATGCACATTTTAATCATGTTAATGGCTACGGATGAAAAAGGTAGGATTTTAGAGGAAATTGATCTATATACGTGTATAATAGGAGGGGATGTAACAAGCTACAAGTAACAATCCAAATCAAATGGCATAATACTCACCCTCCAACCTGTTGGACTATATCGACTGCGAACATAGCCATGATCTATTTCAAACACACTATTTCACAAACTGATTGGAGGTGTGATTCGACACTAGTGATGGGTCAATCCTGAGCGAGTCATTCAAATTAAACGACTCTTAACGAACGAAAAAAATCAACTATAGATGCTTACTATCATTACTAGATTACAGCACTGCCTACAATATTAAACTAACTATTTTTCTTAACATCAATAGACATAATTTTGTGAATTAGACACTAACGGCTATATGCTAAGGTTAATTATTATAAGTAATATGCAAAAGTAATAAAATTAAAGAATCAAACACAATAGGCTTCGGATAAATTACACATAAATTCTAATTCGTTCATAATTTGAAAGTGAAAGGACAGATTTGCACGCTCGGTACGGGAATTGTGAGGACTAGTTAGCGCTCACTCATTAAGTTAGGAAGGGGAAGGGGTGAAGGGATTGTGAGCGAGCCAGCTATGCGGTGAACGATATTACCCATATGAACGGCTCTTCACTCTTTTGAGTGAGCGAGCTTATGTAATCTAGCTCGTGTCAACGAGCTGGTTCAACCCATCACTATTCGACACTCAGCACAAGAGGAAAGCCACGTCCAGGGAAACAAGCGAAGGTGGCTCAGCGTGCCTAGTTATTATTTCCTCCGCCTGGACTGTTCTGGCACATTTTACCAGTTCCCAGGATGCCTGAGATCATTCCCCGAGCTGTCCGATCTCATCCCTTCCACTCCCCTTCCCCCTTTTCACCCCTATTCTTTGTGGTCATATTGTATTGTGTGCATGCTATATATGGCGATGTTTTGTTGGTACCGATACTCATTGTATCATCGGCTTAGCACGAGGTCAGACTTGAAACTTAAGTTAGGGCTTAACTTCAACTATTCAAAATTCTCTCTCGGCTAAATTATGGGATCTTTTCTAAATTATTTACTAAGACATATAATTTAAAGCTGTATTATGGGACCAGGATTTATATTTGGTATGAGCGTGGCTAATGGGAAGCCATGTTTAATTTATAACTTTGTCTATTGAGGATTCTAAGTTTATCCTCGATGTTAACGTAACTTCTGTTTTGCTGCTTGGCGGCTGGCGTTTGATTGGGCTCTCTCTTAGGCTATGGCCATTTAACTGATAATTAGTTAACGTAATTGGCCAAGAAATTAATGTCTGGGTAGTATTCAATTTTATAAATTAAAATTTACATTTTGTTGTAATGAGAAAGCAGAGCGCTTAAAATTATTGGTATGGTGAGTTATAACTTTATAACTCAAAGGTTTATATTTTGTTGTTATGAGAAAGCAAAGCGCTTACATAATTGAGATGATACCTTATAACTTTAACTACTTTAAATTCACATTATTGTTGTTATGAAGAGGGCACGGCCTTATTTAGCATTATCGTGCTTTATGACTTTAATTACCCCAGTGTAGCATTTTGTTGTTTTGGGGAAGCAGCATTTAAATATTCCTTATTGTATTATCTAACTTTAATGCTTCCGCGTATATTTTGTTGTCATGAACAATTTTCTAATTTATGCCCTTGTATCTCCTAACTACTATGTTGCCGTAGTGCGTATTATTGCTACTAGAGGGCAGGGCTCTTATAAATAGATTATGTCTTAGTATTGTATAGTTCAAATATTTTTGTCACAAGATCACACAGTCATTAAAGCTAAATAGTTTATCACGTTATCTTTGGAACCTTTTGATTCCTCACGTTACTATCACCAGATGGAAGAACGGTTTAGGTTACTTCGAATCTTGACTTGTGAGATGTAACCTACATTGTTGTTTCAATTCAAAATAAGAGTTATTCTCATCCCTTCTGGAAGCCACGAGGTGGCGGAGTCCTAGTCACTATGTATACATATAGTTATTGTATAAATATTAAATTTATTGTTTTTCAATAAAACTATTGTTCTCTTGTAACTCCCTGAGTATTATTTTTCTGAGATGGTGGTTAGGTTAGAGGGCGAGGGGCAAATCTTTGGTAAAATTGCACTCTCGATAAACCCAGCAGGGATTAAATCCGTGACTTCATCCCCGTAAACTAGACTAGATGGGCCTGATGTTTATTCTGCCTATCCACCTATGTGGGTACAATAATTAATACAACTGTTCCATAACGATAACCTTGACCTACTTACTTTATCAGCTTATCTTTGAATCAGAATGAGTAAATATTTAGATTGTTATATTTAACTTTATTGGGATTTAGCATGGGTTCCTGTGCCACACTACTATTTTTTTAGCACCGCGTTTCACTACCGGTTCAGGCTATACGTTTATCTATTAATTACGCTAATGGTCTTAGGGTTTGAGAAGGCTATATTTAGAGGAAGTGTACCCACATTAGCGTGGGGGGGAAAGTGAAAAACCATTAAGGATAAAACTACCCTCAGTATACCCCACATAAATTCAATCTTTAAACTCCCCATAATCGGCAGTCCAGTCTACTGTGAGATTTGTGGCTTAGATCATGCGACCACAGAAACTGGTGCACTCTTATTACAATCTTTTTTTTCGCTCAACGCTTATTACTACCCATCCAGGATAGACGCATTTAAATTTAATTACATTGAGATAAATAAGGTATAATTTAGAGGAAACGTTCCCGAATTTGATTGGAGGGGAGTAAGGTGCTCGCCTCTGGTCCCGATGTTCGTGGGTTCAAACCCAAATGGGGTCGATGGAATTTTCTTTATCGATAAAAATCTGCTGCACAGCTTCCTTCGGAGGGGAAGTAAAGCCGTTTGTCATATGCCGACTGTGGCATGTAAAGAACGCTGGGAGGTATGTGAAAATAACTATCCCAGCAAAATTGGAAGATGTTCTCGCTCATAGAAATTATTGTGCTGATACAATAAGTCGGGTCAGAAAGTGCACGTTAAATACCCCAAATAAATAAATAGTATAACTTACTAATGCAAACATTATTTAATTCATTTTATTTTTCTCTAATGAGCTCCAATGAGCTAAAATATCTAAAATAAGAGAATACATTGAAAAGGGTAAATTATGAGTTTAATTGTTTCTTCCTGCGTGCTTACGTCTTACAGACCGTTTGAGTTACCCGAACATGCAAGGGATTTGAACGGTAACCTTCACATGAACGTATACGTGCAATTGGATGAAGGGGAACTATTTAAGAGTAGCCAGTCACCTCAGTATAGTTGGCCGGGATTCAATCCTCAACCATCTCTCGTCACCAACAAACCTGACAATACGATATCCACGCTGATGCTGGTGTCTCTCCCACAGTCCGCCTGATGAGAATGTATTGTTTCAGGGAGCTTATTCGGACCTGTCCGGCTACATGTTGATGGCGGAGTCCTCGGTGGCGGACCTGGCTAGCAGGGTCGAGGGTGACAAGAAGTATCTTTCAGCCTCACGTTTCAGGGGAAACTTTGTGGTTCGTGGTTCAAGTCCCTACGAGGAAGACACGTGGGACTGGGTCAAGATTGGGGACAGCACCATCTTCCGGAATTTTAAACCTTGCACAAGGTGAGAAAGAAATTATATTACAAACACCCTTTAAAAAAACCCTTCAAAGCAAGGGTTACTGATGGTTTAATCGAAGGAATGGGGATGGATAACATCGTTTAAAGGAAGTTCACCCGCAGGTGATTTGTCACTGTGGTTTTTCCATTCTCCTCTGGAAAACCTTACCAAGCGTGCACTCAACTGAGATTCGAACCTTGACCCCACCCTCTCCAGAAATCCAGTATATTGTTAGAATATCTCCTTATACTTCGTGACCACTGGTTCAGAGTTTAAAATAACATGTACATTGTAGCCTCCTCTTAAGGAAGTTCGTCAACATCTCGCTGGTGAGGTTGAATAAGTTAATCTTCTAATTTAGAGATTCATGCGTTTATATTACCATCATTAATAATGTTGGTCTCCATTTCGTTATTTGTTATTGTTTCTTCCTCACTCTCTCTCATCTATATATTTTCAAATGACCCAGCTTTGCAGTTTTTTTCTTTTAGTTTATTAGTTTTAAGATTTTATTTGTGTATATGATGCTAATACCACTTTTATGTTAACGCATTTCTGTACCCAATTAATATATGATTGGGCGTGTTAGGCATTTGGATAAACTGTGTGTGTGTCTCTTATATAGTCTGAGCTGGTTAATTAATTGCCACCCGCTTCAATGGCCGAATGGTATAACGCGCTACTCTTGCAGTAGACTAGACTGCTGATGACGGGAAAATTGAGGTCCGACTCTCGGTCGTGTGAAATGAGGGAGGTTTTACAAAAAAGTTTCCACTCTCCCTCCACGCAAATTCGGGTACACTTTATATAACTATAAACTTCTTAATCCCTAAAACTATTAGCGTAATTAGTGCATAAGCGTATAACTCAAAGAGGCAGTAAGGAGTGGTGCTAAAAAATGAATTGCCTTCAGATGAAACATTACTTCAGTGGGGACATTCCTTGCCTTCATTGGGAACATTCCTTGCCATCAGTGGGTGACATTCCTTGCCATCAGTGGGGACATTCCTTGCCTTCATTGGGAACATTCCTTGCCGTCAATGGGGACATTCCTTGCCTTCATTGGGAACATTCCTTGCCGTCAGTGGGGACATTTATTGCCGTCAGTGGTTACATTTCTTGGCTCTACAGGATATATTTCTTGCCTTCATTGGGGGACATTCCTTTACTTCACTGGGAACATCCCTTGCCATAACTGATTAAATTTCCTGCCTTCTTTGGGGACATTATTTACCTACAGTGGGGACATTCATTTAATTCAGTGAGAACATGCTTTTATTTTACTGGGGACATTCCTTACCTTGATATGTTACATTCCAAGCCTACAACGAGAGCAGTCTTACATGTTTTGTTGCTTTTCAGGTGCATTTTAACCACTGTGGATCCGGAGACTGGGGTGCTGGACCCAAATAAGGAGCCACTTCGGACACTAGGGACGTGAGTAACCACTGCATCCCCTTTCTTCATGGATACTGATTAACAACTACTCTTGATAATCCTAGTTTGGTCCCAAATGTTGGAGTCAATAAAACATTATTTTCCTGAGAGCCCATATTGGTGGTCATACACTGTCATATATTCCCAACAGTGGATGGATTCATCCTGTTAAGTTGCTACTTATCTTGCTCTCTTTTCCAGGTACCGTCAACTCCCTGAAGCCATTAGGCCGGTGATGGGGCCAAGTCCTGTCCTAGGTATCAACTTGGGCCTGTACACACCTGGTATAGTCAAGGTGGGGGACGCGGTCTACGTCAACTGCGACTGACAGGGGTTGAACAAACACTCCCTCCACGCGCATACACTCCAAGGCAGGATAAACAACTTGGAAACAGAAATAAAGTCTGATCGATATAAGAAGTACCTACTCTGATAGTTCAAAAATGTATTTCTATCTGATTCCCCCTTTCATTAAATAGTGCTATTTAACATACACTTTATCGGGCCCCGTGGTGTAGCGGTCAGTGCACCTGGCATCGAACCTAGGGGTCCATGGTTCAATTCTCAGCTGGTACCATGGGTAATTTTCTCTTATGGGGAATTATCTCAAAGGTCACCAGGTGTTGGTAAATTAGACTTAGGCTAGGTTTAAGACTCCAACTGGCTCACACCTTCATATTCAACTTCATCTCAATGAGGTTACATGTAGACAACCTCAAGAGGTGTAGCCTGAGCAACGCTATTTGTCATCAGAGCCGCAAATAGTCTACATACAGGTGACCAAACTGGATGTCATGTAATGCTGAAAAAATAACACTTTGTAAATCACATGATATTATCGCACAAATTATAAACTAACTTAATTATTATAGAACCGATACAACACACAAATCCTCAGAATAGGGAACTCCAACCTCACCAACTGTAAATGTTTCGGCCATGGTGGAAATCTAACTTGAAACACTCTACCAACCGAGCTAAGGTGTCAGCCCACTTTAATGTAACTAAAGGCTAGGTCTTGTGTTCTGTGGCTGTCATTTTAGAGAGTTGACATACAATTTTAGACAGCTGCAATTTAAATAAAAACCTTTAGTAAATGATAACGTCTTTAGACAGTTTTTTATTTCATGTAAACTATTCAGTTTATATAAAACTATGAGCAGAATATATTCCAAGGAAATAAGGTCAAATAACTATAGGAAGAGCTGTTTAGAAGATTGAAAACTATAAATATCCTGTCAAAATTATTGGCAACATCTATCTAAAGTGACAGATGCAGAACACCGAACTTCACATATGAATGCATAAAAATACTATTTATCTAGTAGTTTTTTATGATTTGGAAAAGGTTTTTACTTCGACAATTCGACTAAATACCTTTTTAAATGGGCTGCTTTGGCACAAGTATGTCATTTTAAAAATATTGTAAAATAACAAGTTATTAAAAATAAAATGATAAAACTTGACCTGACCGAAACGTTCAGTGTTTTATTGATTTTATATAAAATTTTATAGATGGTTTGAATAACAGTTCAACTAAACTAATTGTGAAGAACGAGTTTTCTAAAAAAGTACTTGAACTTTAGTGTTAAACTTTATGCAACAGTACAAAGATCGTGGATTGTAAAAATTAGTTTAAGATTATGTTTTATCAATTTTGGTCAATATTAGTAGATCATCATAATCACCATCAGGAACTGTATAACTCTTATAGTCATGCAAGTTTTTTAAAAATGCCTCCATCTTCTTCTATCCCTTATTTGCTTCCATTATTTTATTTTCATCTAGATGCTATCTGCTCCTCCCATCTCTTTCTTGGTCTCTTTGGTGGTCTTTTCCTACATATTTCAACTCCATTATTCTCCTTGGGAAAATTTGGTTTTCCATCCTCTTTACATGTCCATACCATTTCACCCTTGCTTCCCCTGGAATCTCTTGGACCCACTGTGGCTGAAAAATGTCATCCCTAATCCTGTTTTCCTAGTGACATCATTTTCAAAAACTCAACTTCCATGTCCTCCCTTTTCTTCTCTTTTACCCAAATCCCATGTTTCATCTGTATACAAAACTATGAGTAAAAAACAAAGTATGCTCTATACAACACTTCCTTACAATTCTCTCACGCACCTTTAGACACCTTCTACTGGTGCCCTCTCCTCATTAGATATTAATGCTCCTACCCTTTACCTCAATCACGCTCCCAGGATATTTTACACTCTTCACTTCTCTCAGATTTACTTTAGCCAGGTTAGTAAGTAGACCTAATAGGCATTAATTACAATGAGTTGGCATTTTAATGTTACTTTAGAAATGAAAATACTATATTATATTTTGTATTATTGTAAAGTATGTATTTTACTACTTGTAATACTATAGTAAAATATATTTCTAAAAACTATGTTTTTATTAATATATACAGTTAAGAAGCCTCCATGATATTAAAATACCATCAATCATTTATTTTACTCCTGTTTTTTTAGGTTTGTTTTGTTTTCAGGAGTTTCCACAACTGTTAATAACGACCTAAATCTAGGTAGAGAGGACGTACACCCGTAATGTCTTTAATTATTTATAAAACACATGGTGGAATCATCCCCCAGTGCACCCGATTGAGATTCAAACCTTGGTACCCCTGTTACCGGAAATCCAGCAATTTGCAACCCTGACACTTTAAGGCACGTGGTCACAGGTGAGGGTTGGAAATTCATGATATTGATCATGTTTGGAGATCAAATTGTATAATAAATCTTTGAAATGTCATTTATCTGAAGTTTGGGTAGTTTGACATAAAAATAAAATCGTTGAAATGAGAATATGATATTATTGATAGCCCAAAAACTCACATTGGTGGGCATGCAGACTAAAAGTAGAGAGTATGTAGTCTGGTGTGTCAGTGATGGGGAAGGGGTAAGGGGGTGGTGTTCAAATTCCGGCTGGATGTGCCACGAGTAAAAAAAAAAAAAAACAGCTTTCCACTCGCCCGCTACGCAAATGGGAGTAAATTACCTCCAAATTACTTATTCCTCATCCTTACCCCCCATAATATGAATGGGTAGTAAGACACGATGGAAACAAATCAACTAATTAAAAAAAGCTATGAAGAGTAAAACCAATTTCCATCAGATCTTCATTAGAAGAATATCGGGAAACTGTTTACCCTTGCTTACCTTGGTAATAACCGAGTGTGTTCAAGCTTATACTAAATTACGATTTCCTTAATGAATGGAGTGGATAAAAATTAGTGTTTTAAAGTACTGAGCTTCTCTGATAATTACGTGGACCACGCCTTACCACCCTACCCAAACTATCTGCATAGTAACATTAATGGGCAAGGGATGGAAAAAAGTATAACTTAGACTCTTAGAGGAAGTGTCCCATCTATTTGGTAAAGTGAGAAGGTTAGAGTTAGACCATTTATGAAAATTATATCTTAGTACACCCAGCTAGGATTCAAAACCTAACCTTTATGTCTATGTAAAAAGAAACCAGTCAAGATTGACATCTCTTTCCGTGGATTCACCGGTACTACATACTTTTTTTTTCTACATCCATCACTGTTTCCAGTCTGTGGCCTGTTTTTTTATTAAAATCATATATTTTCCACTACCGGCTTGCTAGGACTGTCATAGCCCCATATGCTTTAAGACTATGACAGGCACAACATCCAGTACCCATCCATTAATTTATCACTGTGAAGGGTAAATACACATTTCAGTAATGATACATTTTTCGGCCATACTGGGAATCGAACCCATGACACTTAGCTCAATAGATGGACAGTACTTAATTTATTTTTATAGGTATCGATAATTAATTTACTATTGAAGATGTCGATACTTAGGCTATTTTTGCGGAGATCGATTAGTTTGAGGATATAACTTCTGATCTGATTGTGAGATGGAAAAAACTTTATATGCGGGCTAATATTGATATTTTGCAACCAATTTTGGTTTTGTTGTCTATAAATATAACAAAACAGGTTTCACTTGTAGTTTAAAATTTTTTCTTGGGAATATCTATTGACCTTATTATGATTGTGCAATTTAGTTAGGGTTTTATATATAACGGGGATGTTTATAGAGGATTTAGAAAAGATTAGGGAAGTTTGAGAACTCACCTTTGTAAATAATGAAGATAGATTTTGTAATTGATATTTGTTTACGAGGGTCACATAACTGTACTAGTTTGTTCCGCGTGGAAAGGAATGATTTAATTATTATTGCTATTTTCTGATGAAGCTGTTTTGAGTGAAAATTTGCATTTAACTTTGATATATATTTTTTACACCAATCATTCTAAATCTTAAAGAATACTATTTGTTTGCCAGCTCGACTATCATTATGATTTATTAATATCTCTATATATATTGTTAAAACTTATTCATATTTTTATACTTATGTATTTAATTATGTTATTTATGAATAAATACCAACAATGTAACTTCAAGTTTTCCTTAATGTCAGGAATAGAGATAATACCCTTTTCTCATAAGTGTGTTTTCTTATCTGTTTCTTTGTGGGTACATATTACAGAGGTCTACATATATAATTTTCTTTGAGGACGACCATCAAAATATCATTCCCGCAACCGGTGTAAGTTGCCTGCTCTGAGTTTCGAATGTTTATACTCAGACATTCAAAACAAGAACTCCGGCTACTCACTCCTATTGCCCTTTTTCCTGCCATTTTTTGATGTTATTCATTTGGACTTCCTACTTCAGTTTAATATTGTTAAGGAGGGTTCAGGGTGTTGCCAATTCAACTAAAAAAAATCCCGCCCAAAATGCTCAAAAGTATCTAATTTCTGGTTAGATTTCGACCAAATAAATACTTCAAGGATTTAAAATGTTCAATTTTTTTCAAACATTGGAGTTAAGTCCTCTTAATAAAGAAAATAAAAATTTAGTCTGTTTTATAATTCAAAATATGTTCATAATAATTACATTGGTCTTACAAAATTCCCTATGCAAGATACATATTGTTGCAAATTAGTATTACGAACACTTTAAAAAAATGAGCCCACTTAAGAGCAACGAAGTCATTAAACGCAAACTAAATTGCCATTAACCTACTTCGCCTCAAGGTAACTTTAAGATCAAGAATATAGTACAAAAAACACTCAAATAAAGATTTCTTCCCTGATTTAAAACAAAATCTCCAGAAAATTAAAGAAATTTAGGATCCTCGCTAGCCACTTATTAATTATTCTAGCCCCCAAAAACACTATGAAAAAGTTTGATCTAGTAGGGAAAAAATCTAAGTTGGCAACACTGTGGTCCACACAATATATTGTTGAGTATATCCGTCCATCCAAAGATCATCCATGAAGTTTATCATCCGATAGCCAAGAGAAGGGTCAGAGAAGTAAGATTACGAACCACTATCCTCGACAAGTAACTACTCTGTTGCATACTCCACCAACAAGTTCAAGTTTGTACGGAAATTTTTTTTCCCTAGCAAATACCAATTTCATTTGAGTGTTTTTTTGAGTGTGTGTTTTATTCTATTTTAAAGTAGTTTTTACCCTGTTTATGGTAGGAGTGGTAGTATGAAAGTCCTTTTTCTCTACCAGAATTTGACCTGGTGGTCTAGGAGTAAGGTGTCAGACTTCTGTGCTGGCGCCCGGGGTTCAATCCTCGGTCCTGGCATAGATTTATCTGATTACCAAACCCTTCCTTCACCTCTGACAAGACATCTTGTGAATGTGGGAAATACCAGGCCTCCACCGTGGTTCGGATTCCACGTTAAACTGTAGGTCCTCCATTTCATTTCACAATCACCCTACCATTACATATTAGCGTAAGTGCGTATAACCCGAACGGGTAGTAAGACGCGGTGCTAATAATAATAATAATAATAATCTACCAGAATTCTATTATATATTAGAATGTTGATATGTTAAAAGACCTTTCAAAAATTCCTTCTTACTAAATTTTAGTTTGGCATTAGTTCCTTTACTCCTCTTTTAAAGTGGACTCTAAAAGTATTCTCTTTCTTTGTACATGTAAGTGCTTAAATGGCCACTTTTTAATTATTCAAAATCTATCTTTCATCAGGAATTTCGCCAGATCAAAACATTTTGTGCATGTATTGACTACAATTTAGAGTAGACTTTATTTTCTCTTTGCTTTGCTTAAAAAAGTTGAACATAAAATTTAGATTTATTTGTTTCAAATTTAGTTGAAAATTAGATAATTATTCTTGAGGATACCCTTTTGTTTGTGCATCCCAACATGAGGGTTGACCTACGTCAATGAACACGTGGGTGGGCTAGGGCGTCAACCTCGTCTAGTCTAGCTTGCTGCTGATGGGGTGATTGTGATTTGAATCCTGAAAAGTTGTTTTTCTTAGATTATTTTTCACTCTCCCCTACCATGCAAGTGTGTGTACATTTAACCTAAATTATCCCTTTCTCACCTCTACTACTATTTAAGATAAATAATTATAATTCGAATGGGTAGTAATATGTGGTGCAGAAAAAAAAAATTAAATTATGAACGTTTATTCTTTTTTCATTGCTTCGCGAAAATCATGCGATTTCACCACTTATGTCTTTTCCAATTTTTTTTTTATTTTCAGGTCCGATTTTAAGATAAACATTAGCTCACGTCCAAGTCCTTCACAAATTAGGGCCTCCATAAGCTGTTGCAATAAAAAAGTATTTCATTTCTGGCTGTATAGTTTGTAGTCAAGATAAGATTTTAATATAAATAACATGCTTACTATATCACATTTTATTTATTTCTGACAATGGATCATTTTTATATTCAAACAAATCTAATGTATGGCGATGACAATATTTATTCATTTAAATAATATTCTTAGAATTGAACCTTAACAGTTATTTATGTAAAGAAATAATATATAAAACATCAAAAATAAAAATATTTGTTTAATGTTTAGTCCAGGGGCTTTCACAGCTCTAAATCTGGCTTTGTTGATTTCCGATAATAATCCTTTCTCTATATTACTTAAACAAATCTTGTTTTTACTTGTATTGAGTTGGTATTCAAAAGAATATATAAGCCTCCAATTACAAGGCATGAACCAAATATGACACCTCGCTGAGAGTGTTTTGGCATATTCAAATTTAATGGATTACAAAGGGTTTATTTATTTTTTTATATATATATATATGAAAAGAAAAGTCAAGACTCACTGACTGACTCATCAACTCCCAGCGCTAACCCTTGGACCTAGAAAGTTGAAATTTTGCACAGAGGTTTCCTTTATGATGTAAACAAGGAATAAGGCCGGATTTTTTGAAATTCCCACAGGATATGGAATAAAGAGGATTTATATTTTCGCTTTAAAGTTGCCTTATTTCCGTAACTATAATTATTAAAGACTTCTAAATTTGGCATGTTAGTAGGTAATTATAATCTTCTATAATAATAAAAGGAAGTGTTTGTCTGTGTGTTTGTTTGTTTGTGTGTGATGTCCAGCCAAATCTACGGCACGCAGAGATCAGAAGTTTTTAAAAGGGTGGACGGAAGGTGGTCCGAATGCACCTCGAAGCCGGATTTTTAAATTTTTAATTAACTTTTTAATTAGACTATTTTTAACATATTTTTTAAAGAAAATATGTTTTACTTAGCTTATAATTACGTCTAAGAGATACGAGCACCATTGGGGGAAGGGGAGGAGCTTATATATTCTTATACCCCAGTGGGCCACGGGCAACGCCGTGCGGGATTGCTAGTCATAAATAAAATAAATGCCCAAAGTAGTAGGTTTGTATTATTTTATTTTTATCCATATAAATAAAAGATAGGTAGCTCTTAAGCCTATGTACGAGAAGTTGATTAAAACAATATTATCCAACGCAACAAAACCAATATTTAAATAGAGGCATGGAATGCCTAACATAAGCGGAGAAAATATAAATAGTGAATAAGGAAGACATGATTGATATGGGCTGAGCAGATTATCTGTAATAAAATAATTGTAGCGTAGACAGCCTCGACAAATTTGCACAATTTTTAGCTTTTACATGTTGAAACTGGACACATTTGACAAATATAAGAGCTGAAAAACTCATATCATGACATGACTTAAATGTGCATTCAAAATGTAACTAATAAAATATTGGAACCATTAAAAATGGATCTTCTAATTGCGGATCAACTCCTTATAATACATTATCATACGTAATTAACATACTAGTTGAATTTATTATATTTTACATCATTGTTTTAACTTTTGCTTCACTATAACACTGATGTTATATTGCCGCAATTCAAAAGTAGCCTACCTATTGTTCAAGCTCGCAAACAAAGAGATAATGTGACTATTAGCTATGATTTATGAGTGACTGCCTTTGAGACAAAACTCGCGATGGCGTTTTTGTAATGTTATTATCTTTCTACAAGAGCCACTTTCAGTTTGACAACAGCTGTAAGTCAACCTAATGAAGAAAACTAGAGACTAATATTTCCCACGTCAAGGTTATCATCACACTGGTGTTAATTACTCTGGAATACGATAATACCTTCAATCTAAAGTAGCCTCACAGTAAGTTAATGTATTCATCTTTTAAAATAAAAACGTAATTATTAATAACTTACATTATTGAGCAATAGCATTGGTCCATTCCCCCACCCCCCCCTTGTTTAAAAATGTACTCTATGTTGTAAAGTTATCAGTGGTGCATCCAGAAAATGACTTTGTGGTAAGAGACGATGAGCATTAAGTTATAATGTATGAACTTTTTTTATAGATTAAAACTCTATGGGCAACTTTAATGTGAAAGCCTTTTGAATACCTTGTATTAAAATTTAACCCAAACATTCAACAAATCTGCAATGCTATATTTTATACTTTTACTCCACGTGCTTAAACTTTTATTAAAACCATTTTCACTAATGAGAGTGCTGGAGGACACTTTGATTTACCCTCTTAGGGTTCACTGCTAATATTTATCAACAATAATTAATATTAGTTAGCCCCTGAAATGTTTTGGTGAGTGAGTGCTATTATAGTCTGATTTTCAAAGGATTATTGTGGCTTTTGATGGATAAACCTTTAAGTCACTGAGTCGAATAAAACATTTCTAGAATGTCAAATTGTATTGACTTTATGTTGGTGGTATGAAGTGGGTTTTCTATTTTAAAAACACTGGGCTTGGTTTATTTTGTTAGTTTCAGAGCGGTCAATAAAATGTTTAACTTATCCCAAATATATTAAAGTAGCCTACATTCATAATATACAGTGAGCCTCCAACGTGGCTGTTTCCGTGATCAGCATATTATTACTCACCCGAATTTTCACAAAATTACACTAATGGGTTAAGAATAATTTATATAAAATGTACTCACGTTTGCGTGGAACTAAAGTAAGAAATAATTTAAGCAAAAAACCCTTCAGTACACCCGGCTGGGATTCGAACCCCAATCTCCCCTGTCATAGGCAAACCAGACAAGAGGAAACTGATACCTTACCGGAAAGTGCATAGAAATATAGTGTTTTATGGGAGTGGGGGTTCATATATATTTACAAAAACTTTTATTAGTTAATGATATAGCAACATTTTCTAGTGGATCCGCCCTAGAAAAATTAGCTTTATACGCCCTTACAGTCACCAGTGAGGGTGTTATTGCAATAGGATAGCCATTGTTTATAAACTTTTAGCTTAGTACAAAAGTAAAGCCCATGGAGACATAATATACCTGTTTAAAAAAAAAGTTAAGGATGATTAATTTATTTTGGTTTTAAATATACAAGTACGTTGCTGAAGGAATAGTTAACTATTGCTTATTCAACAAACCATATTTGGATCAAATCTATCTGAATATATCACCATGGGTTGAGCCTGCAAGCGAGCTATACCGACCGAGCGGCCGCTATAGTTGGCGATAATAGTGCTAAAATTTGCGGATAGAGGGTGTCATGCTGTCAGCATGATGAGCCTTTCAGCCGTTAATATCACTTTTATAAACCAAGCCTGCTGCTTCTTTATTCAAGTAGCTCTTCATTTGTGCTCACTATGTTTAGTTTTACCCCGTTCAAGACCCACTGCTTCACAAATAATTTTTGGAAGCGCCGGGGATCAAACGCAGGATCACTGGATATGTATACAAAAACTCTCTCTACCAGACCACAAAGGTGGCCATCTAATTAACTAAAGATGAAAGAGGCTCATATTACCGCTACGAACTTTTAGATTAGGGATGGATGTAGAGTTGATAGAGGAACAATTTTTAAAGGGCTAATCTTTGTGTTTCGATGAACATTTTACGTTTCTCTTTAAGGTGGGGATGCAGGGAACGCGATAAATTTTGAGTGCGTTGACAGTTATTATAGCAATAATAATTTTCACATTGTAGTATCAACAGTTGTCGAATATATGGCTAGGGTCTCCTGGAGTTTCATGAAAACCTTTTTATTTTATTTAAAAAGGTTATTAGATAATGCCCGCTATGCTCATTATAGATATTCAACAATCGTGTATGTCACCATGTGAAGAAAATTAAATTATATGTTTGTATAGAAGCAAAATTTTATTTATTTTAACAAAAAAAGAAATGTTTTGTTATAAAAACTGCACAAACACTGACATTTACTCGCGTTACTTACACCCCCATCTTAAGAGTTCAAAGAGCGCTTAGAAGTTTACATATTTTTACCATAAAAACTTTAGCTAGAAGGTGAGGCCTTATTTTATATTATTCTTAAATGTCAGTAGGAGACAGAGGACAGAGTGCATTGGTGGTCTAAGCTCATTGACAAAAGAAATGGATCTGCCATGAGACAGGACACCTAATAATAATAATAATAATAATAATAATAATAATAATAATATTAATAATAATAAGTTACACCCGCTTCGGTAGATGCATGGTATAAGGCGTCACTCTTGGAATCGACCAGTCTGCCGATAACAGGGATATCAGGTCTCAAATTCCAGTTGGATGTACTGAGATAAAAAAAAACACTCCTCTCTCCCTCCATTAAAATACACTTCCTACAAATTCAACCTGACTCATCCTTAACCAATTAACGTAATTTGTGCATAGGCGTATAGCTTGAACGGGTAGTAAGACACGGTGCTAGAAAAAAGGATAGAAAAGTTTCGAATAGATTTTAGCACATTAGCTTGCAACGATCCATTAGTAGGCTTCAAAACGTAATAACGCGAAATATTTATAATACTTTTTAGTGTTATTAATATAAACTAATTGACGGAATGATGTTTAATGAGTTTTAGTTTCTCTTTTTATACTTTTTTCTCTAGGTATAATATAAAATAATATTTTTTATACATTAATCTTAGTTTCTTGCAGATGAATAACTTTTATAGGACAAAATAACAAATATAAGTCCAGATCGGTGAGTAAGAGGGCTAAATGTTAGGCTCATACTGTCTGGTTTGTTGATGGCGAGGAGGTGGAGTTCGAATCCTCACCGGTTATGATGAGGCTTTTTTTATTACACCAATTCTACACCCTAATGTGGATGCATTTTTCGTTCTTACTCTATTAGCGTATTTAAATGCGAATATACAGAATAATAAATATTATCTAGAGTGTTAGTTGAAAACACTAACCATTCAAATTATTGTTTCAAAGTTAACTAACATTATGAATGAATATTCCAAAACTAGCTTATTTTGTTCCTGAAGACCTCACCATGTCAACTCATCCAACAACCTCGCTGGCTCTGTGGGTAACTCTGGCAGCCACCGCGCTCACTGCCGCGGTGGTGGCGCAGTGGTACGGCCGCTGGAAGAACAACCGTCCTCCAGTCAAGTGGCGCCGCGTGGGGGAGTTGTTGGAACTAACGCTTTACCCGCTCAAGTCCGGGCGCGGTATCGATCTGGAGGAAGCAGATTGCGCCGAGCTGGGACTGTGTACCACGGACAAAAGACGTCTCGTTCTAAGGGACAGGTGCGTTTCGGAGCTCTCAACTGTATTTTTGTGGATCAAGAAATGTTTTTATTGTATTTCCATTATTGTCTTTAATCAAATAATATATTTACACTATTTTAAAATTAAAACATTTTTCTTAGCCAAGAAATATGAAAGGCGAGTCTCGGTAATTGATAATTTTCAGGCATCTTCTTGCCCGAGGGACTCGTATTCGTATCTATCCAGCGACTTCAAGTGAATATTTATCAAAAAGGACACGAGTGGTTCGGACTGTCCTATAATTAGTAGCTCACAAGTGTTTCAAGTATCTCAAAATACAACAATAAATAAATCTAAATATATTAATTAGATATAATATATCTAATATATTATATGCATCTAAAAACTGTTATTCGAATGAGATTAATAGCCTCTGCCCCCAGCAGTGGTGAAAAATAAAGTATACTAGTTGCTCTATGAACAGTAAAACTCTCTCCTACCCTTTGAAAAATGTCCAATACATCATGATAGAGATTAGAGATTGTGCTATGATCTTATCGTTACTAAATTTTAAAAAACGTTTCTTTCGATTTCAAGTTGAAATAGCTCTTACTTCTCCTTTGATTTGAAGTTGATATTTTTCTTTGATGATCAAGTTATACAGAAAACAAAAGAATACCATTTAATAGTAAGACATTATATGCATAGGGCATTACAATGGCTCAGGTGGTTTAAGACGTCGTTCTCGTAATATATCTCAACATTTTAAAGAGTACTTTCTAGGTACTCAAATTACTTGAGATAAGCTATTAAACAAAAAATATTTTGGCTGGCCGCCATATTGAAACGGATAACCAGATCTAAAAAAATACCTACGTTTGACCGTGGTTCTAAGAATGTCCCTGCTAAACTTCATTAAAATTGGCCAACGCATTTTGTATCTATCGCGGAACAATCAATCAATCAAACAAACGAACAAACAAACAGACATATTTTTTAGTAGATGCCATCTTGAAATTTTTAACCAAATCGAGAAACCTTGTACCTACGTTGTTCGACTTAGGATGAAAATTAACATAAAATTAAGACTTATAACATGATTTTTTTAAAGACAAATTATTATGTCAACATATGACTTCAAAACAAGATTAATTCTAAAACCGATACAACATCCAGTCTACCCTGGCCATCAGTTCATCCCTGTGAAAGAATAAAAACCAAATTTCACCAATTTTACAGGACATTTTTAAGATATGCCAAGAACATCTGGAACCCTAAACTTGGTTGGTAAAGGCTCTATCGACCGAGCTCAGAAGTTGAACATACCCACCCATGACTCAAATTAATTGTACCCAGGACAGAGTTGTAAGTAAACGTTGGCTTGCGGTTCTTAAATGAACAAGTAAACTTCAGTCACACTGAAAGGTAGCAACCTTACCTTGACGGACTACACTATGGCCCTATCTTATAAGCTTATAAGGGTAAATGAAGGGTATATCCCATATGATTAGTGACATAAAAGGTTACAGAAATTGGAAGGTTTGAACTACTGTAGAACTCAGATGTTAGCTTGTAGCAGAGATTACAATAATTCATTAGTAATATAGTTGTTCTTTATGACTCAATAATAGCATACCATTTTTGTTTTTTTAGTGTCTTAAAGAGGTGAACTTCAATTTGATGTAGTATTAGTTGAAATTTTGAGGAAGGGGGTATACAGATATTCAGTAACTTCCCCCCTACCCCTTTCATCATCACCACTTTGGGCTACGTGCCTACAGTGATATATTATTAAATACATTAGTAGTAAAGAAGGGAATATGGTGATAAATGGGTTAAGGGAGGGGATTAGAAGCACCCACAAACACCGGGAGTTTGAAGGGTGCGGATTGGGCAATAACGTTTCGGAACAATATTTATTAAAAATAAGGTTTCATGGTAAAATACTGACCCTAAACTCAAAATGATGCTAACCATAATTCCGCTTTCATCGAAGAACGTCAGTGAAAGGGGAAGGTAAAATATTGCTCAAAAAGTTAATCTGATGTGATTTTTAAATATAATAATTATTGTGAATATTTTAGGCAAAAACTAAAAGTATTACAAGGAACAGACCCAACGCAGGAGGAGAGGGGAAATGAGGGGAGGGTCCTCCAAGGTTCACATATTTAGTTACTCTTTTTTAATTAGATAAAAATAAAATATTAAATACAGTTACATAAGAATAACAATCAATAAAGAAAACTACTTATCCACACCGCGTATTTCTCATTAGTGTATGCCCAGCCCACCAGCTGGGGCTTCCTCTTGAGGAACTCACTGGAAGGTAAACTGTCTCTCCCCAGGCTGAATAATCATAGCTGAAAATTGGCAGAGGGCTTGCACAGTGGACAGGCCAGACCCTCATTTGCATTGGTCACAAGCTCGCATTTTCACAGGCCAGACAATTACTCACCAGTTTAACATGCAGAGAGCAATGAAATTAAATGAATATGTTTTAGAGAAAATCAACACAGAGGCTGTAAATCATTATAATTACGGCACTGTCCGTATGGAGGGGACATGTTATTACAATGATTTGCATCCTGTGTGTTGATATTCATTTAAATTTCACTTTAATTACAACCTTGAAGTTTGTACTTGGCAGAATTACAGCTCTCCCGAGTCGCAGATGTGTGGTGGTATCTGACAGCTCGCGATACTATTGATAGCTCATATTTAGGTAACGATTCCACACGTCCATCACAGAATCACCCTTAAACAATGAGGGAAGATTGACCATGAGCACGAGCTGAACCTCAGTGAAAGAGCTTTGGTGCGTTAAGTCAAAGCTCCCGGGTTCGATTCCCATGTCCAGATATCATTTTTCAACTAATTTAAATCAATTAATCTGTTTTGTTAAGAATTCTTATGGAAGCTGAAGGGTATTAAATCTCGATTTGCTTGGTTCTAGATTTCATTTGGCTAGTTGTGAAATTCTTAGAAGAGGTGAACCCGGTGTTCACCCTTGGTAATGGGCCCAGTTTGAGAACCTGAAGGGTCTGACAAGGACTATTAATTGTAATAGTACAATGTGTGCGTATCGGACCATTGGTGAGGACTCAAACTGACGATAGTTCAGCCCTGGCTACACTACTACTTGCCTTACAAGCTACAACATACGAGAGTGGACGATGTCCTTGCAGGTTCTTCTTGGCGTACAATGCTTCAAGCGGAGAGTTCGTGACGGCGCGAGGGCATCCAAAGATGGTTCTCATCCAGGTGGTCCCTCGGGAGGACGGTGACGTCACCTTCCTGGCACCGGGAATGCCCGAGCTCCGGGTGCGACTGCCGGCCGAGGGTAGCGCCGTTGAGAAGAGAGAGTGCACGTGAGTGTTGTTTAAACTATTTCACAATTCTGGCTTGGATCAAGTTCCATCACACGACTTACAAACTAACTTAACGTAGCACAAACGCCAAATCTTGTATCCCATCATTTAAATATATATGTTAATTTCTAGGCTAATGAAACCTGATTTGATTCTATCTGTGAGCAGGCGGACTAAATGGTGGACTCATCTATTTTTTTTGTCAGTGATGGTAAGGTTAGGGTTCAAATTACAGTCTGATGTATAGTGGGTTTTTTTTCATAAATGGTTTACCACTCTTCCTTCACGTAACCGCAAGTATATTTTCTTTAAATTATGCCTTATAAATTCCTACCCCAGTACTACAATTAAAATATAATAAATATTGAGATATTTTCTCTCTTTTCTCATTCAAGTCAGACAGCCAAATACAGCCCTTTATTTTCAAGGAATGTTCAATATTTTATCGTGACATGGTTTATCATTAACTAGCACCAACAAACATTTTAATAGGCATCTGTTAATAACACCTGTGTTTCATATGATGAGTATAGTTCTTTCAGATTATGTCACCAGGAGCGCTGTAGTCAACTTAACCCGCTTAATTGCTAAATATCATGTATAGTCGTATATTCCACTACCGTATTTAATAGTACCTAGATATGAACATTTTCCTCGGTGGTTGCTTGTGGCCTACTAAGTAGGCGAAGGGAATAGGTTGGGATTGGTATAACCTTAATTCTATCTCGTATATACATTTAGCCATTAGATGGGGTGTTGAGAAACGAGCGGGGGAGAAGGGAAAGTTTTTAGAAAATACCAAACTAAATCTTTAAATTATTTGAATTATCTGAAAATAATATCGAAACAAATATTTGCTATTATATATCAAACTTTTTTGGTTAATAAGATCATTGAATCCTTTTGGTTCAGGTTTTGATCATAGTAACGAAATACTGGTCTACAACAGACCCGACGTTAGTGGTACAGTGTTGTGGTCTAAACGTAAATGTGAGAAGAAAACTGAAGTAGTTGTTATTGTTTTATTGTAGCTCAACTGATAATGGGCGTATAACCCGAACGGATAGTGAGACGTGATGCTAAAAATTAATAATCGGTGTTTCTGGTATTAACGACCTTATCATTAATTAAACTGGAGTGGAAGCTTAAAGACTTAGGATATCTCGATATAATTATTACTATTTTTTCATCCCCAAATTCAAATATTTCCAATAAGCAAAATTTGTATCATATGTTTAACTAGGCCCTTTACCTTCCTAATTAATATCTCATTAGTACCGCAAGCGAACTATACCGACCGAGCGACCACCGCCTTTAGCGATAGTAGGACCAATATTTGCGGTTAAAGGTGTCATGTGGTCAGCACAACAAGCCTTCTGACTGAAATTTCAGTTTAATAAACCGGAATTGCTATTTATTTATCCAAGTAGCTCATTTGTCCTCACGAGGCTGAGTTTAATCCCGTTCCAGAACTACTGCTTCACAGAAAAATGTTAAATGCGCCGGGATCAAATCCGGGATCTGTGGAACTGTAGCCAGGATCTCTGACCACTACACTACAGAGGCGGCCGTGAATATCTGGATAGCCTGGATAAACTAGTAAGACGTGGTGGGAAAAAAACAAAACATCGGCACTTTGATGATTGCTTGGTTCAAACTAAAAAAAAATATTATTTTATCCAAGATAATAATAGTAATTGTGACAATTTCGGACTTTGAGATTAGGATGGATCTAATTGTTTTATGTGTTGCCGAACTGAACAAATTAGGTTTTACAATTCTGTATTTTTTTAAATTTGTCTGTCAGTCTGTAGGTTACTTGGATCTACATCCAGGATGGTTTGATGGATTTCGTTCAAATTTAATATGTATACGTTACTAGCAGAATTACCTGACATTGCCCGTGGTAGCTACGCAATGAATTGCGTGATTACCCCCAATAACTCTTTTATTTGCTTCAAGCATACAGAAAACACTCTTCATTTTGTTTATTCCTATCCATTTTTTAATTAATTAAAAAAATCAAATCAAAATTGTACAGTTCTGGTTTTGCACATTCTGGTTTGAGGTGCACATGTTCGTGCTTAGAAGCTATTTATTTATCAATTTCAGACCTGTGTGTGCGGTGGATATCGGGCAACACTCGTGATAGACACACAGATACACAAACTTTTCATTTTATGAATATAGATAGGAGAAGAAGCTATGGTAATTCCTTAAGGAGTAATAGTGGTTTTAATTAGAGCTGGTGTCTGATTTTTGAAAATTTTAAAAATTTCGAAAATGGCTTTAACAATTTTGTATAAAATGACTACCTATAGAATGTTTTACATGATAAATAAGAATGTATTTTTGTTTTTATATTATTATTATTATCATCACCACGTCTTACTACCCGTTCGGGTTACACGCACTTACGCTAATGTGTAATGGTAGGGTGATTGTGAGTGTAGGGTGATTGTGAGATGAAATGGAGGACCTACAGTTTAACGTGGAATCCGAACCACGGTGGAGGCCTGGCATTCCTCACAATCATTGTTTTTATAAAATAATCATCTAGGAATAGCTTACTGATGAATAATGTATATGTATTTATGATTAATTTGATTTAAAATCTATATCTCATATGTGTTTCATATGAGTAACAAAATTAAATGTTGTTTTTTCTGGGTAAAAATTATTTTAGGGTGTTTTTTGGTAATACATTTTTGAAAATTATGTTACAAACTATAATAAACTAGGTATATGAGAAACTAAGTAGGGTTATGTTCTACCATACATTTCGAGCAATCACTATATCAGAAACTAAGATTCATAATTTGCAATCACAAAGAATGATTTTGGAAAAAGTTACCCTCTTCGTAGCCTGATAAATCTACTGTCGCTCACTTGGAAGTTTAATATCGTAGGTCCAACACTTTATATCAGTTGGTAGAGTTTTTTTTAGCTGAGCTAAGGGTCCTGGGTTAGATTCCTGGCATTGTCTAAAATATATCATTGGTGGAATTTGAGTTTACCCTTTCACAATGATGAATTAATGGACGGGGTTGTTGTTTGTTCTGAAATTAAGTTTATAAGTCATGTGATGATTTAATCAGCCAGTTCATAATGTAAACGTTAAATACCTCAAATAAATAAAGACGATAAGGTGGGAGTGTATGTGACGCGAGAAAAGGTCGGTGTTTTCTTGTGCACTTTGTCTAGCAAAACATTTTTCTTCAAAATAAATACAATATTGCCCCAGTACAAACATAAGTTTAATTTTATTCACATAGTGACCGCAACAGTTCTCAAGAGTTTCCTGGAATTTAGTGACAATTTTTCTCTTCATTTAAAAGGTTTCTCATCTAATGCCGCTATGAAACTGACAGATATTCAATAATTGGTGATATAACCATGTGTAGAAAATTAAACACTATGTTTCTACTGGAGCTATAGTTTATTTATTTGGCAAAATAAAAATTGGTTTGCTATACAAACTTCAAAAACACTGGCCTTAGCCCGCGTTCCCTACATCCCCACGTTAAGTAATAGCATCGATTTCCCTGGATGTTGGGAAAAGGTGGTGGTTCCGTGTTAATTGCCTGGAGGAAATAATTACCGTCTCACGGCAGCCATCGCTCATAGATAATTGGAAAATGGTTGTCTGGCAATCGAGGAGAAAGGTCGTGGGAAATTGCAAAGTGGTGTGAAGGTTCAGTAGGGCGAGCTCCTCATGTACGTTTAAGTGTTCCCTTGCCGTCGATGCCATGAGAAATGAGGAACTTATATTTCTGAAATGCACCAGCCCAGTTTTCAGTTCAACTCAATTCAGCTTTATATATATATATATATATATATATATATATATATATATATA